>PISX010024548.1:0-27750 GCA_004024625.1 Mellivora capensis
TTGCAAATGACAGTACAGACAAAAGGTTGATATCCAGGATCTATAAAGAACTTCTCAAACTCAACACACACAAAACAAATAATCATATCAAAAAATGGGCAGAAGATATGAACAGACACTTCTCCAATGAAGACATACAAATGGCTATCAGACACATGAAAAAATGTTCATCATCACTAGCCATCAGGGAGATTCAAATGAAAACCGCATTGAGATACCACCTCACACCAGTTAGAATGGCCAAAATTAGCAAGACAGGAAACTACATGTGTTGGAGAGGATGTGGAGAAAGGGGAACCCTCTTACACTGTTGGTGGGAATACAAGTTGGTGCAGCCACTCTGGAGAACAGTGTGGAGATTCCTCAAGAAGTTAAAAATAGAGCTTCCCTATGACCCTGCAATTGCGCTACTGGGTATTTACCCCAAAGATACAGATGTGGTGAAAAGAAGAGCCATCTGTACCCCAATGTTTATAGCAGCTATGGCCACGGTCGCCAAACTGTGGAAAGAACCAAGATGCCCTTCAATGGACGAATGGATAAAGAAGATGTGGTCCATAGTTAATTTTAATTACGAAGACATTATGTGGTATTAAGAGTTAATTCTGAGAAAACAAACCTTTGATTTGATGGTTAAACAAATTTAAAATTTTCATTCAAAGAAGTTTCTCGAGTCAAAGCCACTAGCTACTGGTGTTTTAGTGACCCAAATTAATTTTTATTTGTTTAGTGTTTGTTTACTTATAGGTATGTACTTTGCTTTATCCCAGGAGGAGATTTGAAGCAATTTATATTTATTTGATTTTTTAAATGTTTTCAAGGGCAATAGAGAGTTTCTTTATTTTAGTTTCCCTGTTCCAGTGACTACACTGAAGACATGAATACTTTGTGCTGGTTTTGGGAGATTGTGCCCAAGACTGTGATGTATAAAGACATTGTCATATGACATGGGATATGTAGGAGAACCTTTGTCTCACTATAGAATTACCGAATCCTTAGTATTAAAGCAGTCTTAATAACACATTTTATGTGTTTTCCATTACATTCTAAATCTACTTAATCTAATCCAGTTAATTGTCTGCCACATTCTTGCCACTGTTGGCAATCACCCTTGGTTATTTTAAGGTATTTTCTTTTTTATGTACTCTACATGGCCAGATTATTTGACATATAAAAATTAGTTTGTATATTTGTTTCTAAGGTTATCTGTATATCTTCTAAAGCAATTTCAAGTTTTATTTGATTCAATTGACTTTCTCTCCTGATGTCTAAATTTATTTTTAAAACAGGATTAATAATAATCCTGACTTTTAAATTGCTAATACAGTGCTACTTAGAGTGAAGTGAAGATAAAAACTAGGAAAGCACTCATTTGAAGGTCATAAATATTGAGTGTATGAGAGAGCCTATCATTTTAATGGAATGAAATGCTTCCTAGCAATTCATTTCCGAAATTATCAAAAGAAAAGACATGATTTAAAGTATACCTAATGTTAAAGACTTAAAAAATTGTTTTCAGTGTTTATTCTTGCATTTCTTTATTGCAAATCAAGGAAAGTGACTAGTATAAAATCTTCCATTGCCCATTTATATCTAATCACAGAAATAATAACCTACAGATTAGTACCAAATGTTCATTCTAAGCAGTTACCTAAACAGCAATATATTATATAATTTGCATTTGAATAGAGTTTGAAATGTGTTTTCTAATACTGGTTTCATTTTTTTTAAATTTTATTTTTCCAGTGTATCAGAATTCATTGTTTATGCACCATGCCCAGTACTCCATACAATACGTGCCCTCCTTAATACCCACCACCAGGCTCACCCAACCCCCCATCCCTCCAAAACCCTCAGTTTGTTTCTCAGAGTCTGCAGTCTCTCATGGTTCACCTCCCTCTCCGATTTTCCCCCAAGTCACTTTTCCTTTCCTTCTCCTAATGTCCTCCATGTTATTCCTTATGTTCCACAAGTAAGTGAAACCATATGATAATTGATTTTCTCTGCTTGACAATTCACTCAGCATAATCTCCTCCAGTCCCATACATGTTGATATAAAAGTTGGGTATTCATCCTTTCTGTGGAGGCATAATATTCCATTGTTTATATGGACCATGTCTTCTGTATCCATTCGTCTGTTGAAGGTCATCTTGGCTCTTTCCACCGTTTGGCGACTGTGGCCACTGCTGCTATGAACATTGGGGTACAGATGGCCCTTCTGTTCACTACATCTGTATCTTTGGGGTAAATACCCAATAGTGCAATTGCAGGGTCATAGGGTAGCTCTATTTTTAATTTCCTAAGGAATCTCCACAGTTTTCCAAAGTGGCTGTCCCAACTTGCATTCCCACCAGCAATGTAAGAGGGTTCCCCTTTCTCCACATCCTCTCCAACACTTTTTGTTTACTATCTTGTTAATTTTGGCCATTCTAACTGGTATAGGGTAGTATCTCAGTGTGGTTTTGATTTGAATCTCCCTGATGGCTAATGATGAACATTTTTTCATGTGTCTGTTAGCCATTTGTATGTCTTCTTTGGAGAAGTGTCTCTTCATGTCTTCTGACCAATTTGGGGGGGAGTAATTTTATTTTATTTTTCAGTGTTCCAAGATTCATTGTTTATGCACCACACCCAGTGCTCCATGTAATGCATGCCCTTCTTAATACTCACCACCAGGCTCACCCAATCCCTACCCCCCTCCCCTCCAAAACCCTCAGTTTGTTTCTCAGAGTCCACAGTCTCTCCTGGTTTGTCTCCCCCTCCGATTTCCCCAACTCACTTCTCCTCTCCATCTCCCAAAGTTCTCCATATTATTCCCATTTTTGGACATGATTATCTGTTCTTTTTGAGAGGTTTCATTTTTCATATATAGTATAAACTTCTAATGAAACTACTCAAGGATAAATCCTGAGAAAATAACTGAACCTATATATAGTAGTGAGTAAGGCTTTAAATGGGGACACGGTTAAGTCACTGAGAATAAATTTGATATTTATTACATTTCTTAGAAGTAGGGTTTCTATCATAACTAGGAAATTTGAATAAGAAAGTTATCACATGTACTCATGCTCTGATAGAGGAGGAATACACTTTTTAATGCCATAAAGACTTCTAGAAATCTGCTTTCTTGTAGCCTTAGCCACCTGAAACATCACTATGCCACCATTTGTAATTATAAAATGGTATATTTTTCAGAAAAGTAGCTATTCTAGATCCCATGTATTTGTGTCATTTCTCACATTTTGGCTTTTGGTATAGTGTTTTAGTATCCTACTTAGTTCTCTGAGCAACTTGTGACAGAACACTTGTCCCCTTTTTCTTAGTACTCAACACAGGCTTTTTCCATGAGGTATATGTGCTCAGCACACATTTGCTCTTATTGTTGTTCTTAGTGCCAGTAGGTTTTTATTGCCCGAGGGGAGATTTTGATCATAGAAAAGAATATTCTAATTACATTTGCTTTATTAATATATAGTGCTTCAAGTTATAAATCTTAACCTTTTAACTTTTATTTTTATTATTTTATCTTAAGCTATATTTTTTCTTTCACCCTATTTTATATACATATCTTATTTTATATATAAATACCCTAATTTTTTTAATTGTCATTTTCACTTTGTTTTCATAAATGTGATAGAATTCCCCCATTTATATATTTAACCAATGAAGCTTTTTTTAGACATATCAAGATATAATTACAAAGCTCGTAAATCTTATTTTCCCACATGCAGCACTCTAATTAAAGGCCAATTTCTGATTCTGCCTTATATAATTTTTCTAAACTGGTGGAATCTTTTGTAATCTAGTAAATTGGCTTATAAATGCTGAGATTAATATCCCTTTAAGTATTATAAACATTCTAAATAATTTATACACAAAATTGTGTAGTGATTTCAAAAAGTATTACTATGTGGGCTTAAAGCTAACTTACCCAAAATCACACTTATTTCTGATCTTCCACATTCTCGGAAATTCAAATTTGCTCACCCAAGGAGAATATCTATTCTCTTGAAAAGACAAGACTATGTTATCAATAAAAAGAAATTCTGATTGATGTAGGCACAGGATTGAATGTACTTCCAGAAATAAGCTCTCTGCAAGCTGTGGGGTGGACTTTTTCTTTTCTTTTTTTTTTTTGCCAATTTATGTGAGCAAGGTTCTTTAAACATTCCCCAACCCAACATGCCTTGAAGTCCTTTTCCCTGAAATGACCTGCCTCTCAGATGAGTCGATGGGCTTTCCAGGTCCTCAGAATTTAATATTTTTGCATGTAGTTTTAAATATTTTACTACATCAAGACCTAAAATGTGTTAGTGGAACTTT
Source organism: Mellivora capensis (assembly GCA_004024625.1). Lineage (NCBI taxonomy): Eukaryota > Metazoa > Chordata > Mammalia > Carnivora > Mustelidae > Mellivora > Mellivora capensis. Next base: position 4,324 of record PISX010024548.1, read on the forward strand.
GAATCTCTTGCTCAGATTGTAATCTTAATTCTTACCTCTTTTATCATGTGTCTTATCACTATACCACTATTTAACTAGTGATTTAATAACTTTAATAACTAATAGGATATACATGGATACTCAACAGTACTCCAGACTCTAGCATATGGTTCACCTGAGAGCAGCATTGTGTTTTCTTCCTAGTGACATGTCTGGAATTGTATTTGTTTTGGTTCAAAATTATATTCCAGTGATGGTGAAGTTCTCGGACCTTGTTTTTAAGTCCTAAAGTAATCATGTAAGCTCATCCTGTTAGTTCACAACAGCTTTGATCTTTATGTTCACCCCTTCTACCATATTTCTATATATCATCTTGTTTTTTTGAGATCTCTGTGTTCCTTTTTGACATTTGACTCCTCTCAAAAGCAAAGAATTATATCAATCTCCATTTGTAACTTCTCTCTCAATGGTATTTGAAATAAGCACTAGTCTTGATTCCTTTGCCATCGTAGGAAGTGCATCTTTATAGCTTTGGTAATTCAGATGGATTCTGTTTATCTTAAAATACTCTAGTTATCCATCCTTTGGAAACTCAGTTTTGCGTGGGATATATTTGTATTTTTGAAATGATGAAGCTAATAATGAAGCATAGAGATTGTAAAATATAAAACTCAGATAAAAATTTGTTTTGACTGTCAAAACAAATTAAAAGCGGTCAGGGGCACCTGGGTGGCTCAGTGGGTTAAAGCCTCTGCCTTCGGCTCAGGTCCCAGGGTCCTGGGATCGAGCCCCGCATCAGGCTCTCTGCTCAGCAGGAAGCCTGCTTCCTTCCTCTCTCTCTCTCTCTGCCTCTCTGCCTACTTGTGATCTCTCTCTGTCAAATAAATAAATAAAATCTTAAAAAAAAAAAGCGGTCATAATGTCTATGCTTTCATTAAAAATCCTCAAGGTAATAGAATAAAAACTATTTAGCATCCTAACATAGGGCCATACTGTGAAGATACAGAGAATATATGCCATAAAATAAAGAGTAAAGCTCTTCTGTGGCTATAGAATCATGAGACTGTCTTTACAAACCTAACATGAAAAAGTCTCAGTACTTTGAGGTTACTCTTACTTTACTGTTTTCAGAGTAGAGATGCTGCAAATGAGACTAGCATATAATTCAATAAAGAAGGAAAGTTTGACATTTCTTAATGAAAAACACTCCTAAATACAAAAACTAAAGAACTGGTCAACAAATGCTTTTCTGGTTGTAAAATACACTTAGCAGTATTTACAATATTCTTTTCTTGAAATTCTAAGATGTTGGGACTTCATTAACTTTGAGAATAGCAATGTCTACCATCAATATTAAACAAATATTATTCAGTTAAGAGTAGAATTAAACTATCGCTCAAGCTGTGCCATTAGGGATATTTTTTAAAGAGTAACATATCAGTAGTGCTCCATAATTTGAGCCTGTCTTCAAAGAAACCAATTTTCTTTTCTTTCTTTTTTTTTGTTTTATTAAGTCTTTTATTTTAATTCCAGTATAGTTAACATACAGTGTTATATTAGTTTCAGGTGTGCAACACAGTGATTCAGTAGTTCTATACATTACTCAGTGCTCACCATGGTAAATGTACTCTTTAATCCCTATCACCTGTTTCACCCATTTCCCCCAACTCCCTTCTGGCAACCAGCAGTTTGTTCTCTGTAGTTAAGATACATTTCTTGGTTTGGCTCTCTCTTTCTTTTTTCTCTTTGTTTCTTTGGTTTCCTAAATGCCACGTATGAACAAAATCATATGGTATTTGTCTTTCTCCAACTGACTTATTTAGCTTAGCATTATACTCTCTAGCTCCATCCATGTCATTGCAAATGGAAAGATTTCATTATATACATATATATATATATATATATATATATATATATATATATAATCACACATTTATTCATCCATCTATCAATGGACACCTGGGCTGCTTCCATAACTCGGTTATTATAAAAAATGCTGCAGTAAACATAGGGATGCATTTATCCCTTTGAATTTGTGCCCTTTAAGTATTCTAAACTTTTTCCTCTGTTCATTCTGATTCTTAAATTCCACATTTGAGGGAAATCATATGGTGGTCTTTCTCTGACACGCATTTCACTTAGCATTATACTATCTAACTCCATCCATGTTGTTGCAGATGTCAAGATTTCATTCTTTCTTATGGATTAGTAATATTCCATTATTACTGGGTGTTTATATACCACAACTTCTTTATCCATTCATCTGTTGATGGACACTTGGGCTGCTTCCATAGTTTGGCTATTATAAATAATGCTGCAATAAACATGGGGCCTGGGTGCATATAGTCTTTCGAATTAGTGTTTTTCTATTTGGGGGGTAAATACCCTGTAGTGCAATTCCCGGATCATAGGGTATTCTGGTTTTAATTATTTGAGGAATCTCCTTACCCTTCCACAGTGGCTACACCAGGTTGCATTCCCACCAACAATGCATGAGGGCTCCTTTTTCCCCACATCCTCACCAACAGTTGTTCTCTCTTGTATTTTTTATTTTAGTCATTCTGACAAGGGTGAAGTGATACGTCATTGTGGTTTTGACTTAAATTTATTTCCCTGATGATGAGTGATGTTGGGCATCTTTTCACTTGTCTGTTGGCCATCTGTGCATCTTCTTTGGAGATATGTCTGTCCATGTTGTCTGCCCATTTTTAACTGGATTATTTAGTCTTTGGGTGTTGAGTTGCATCAGTTCTTTATGTATTTAGAATACTAACCCTCTATCAGATATGTCCTTAGCAAATATCTCCTCCCATTCAGTAGATTGTCCTTTAGTTTTGTTGGTTGTTGTCCTTTGCACTGCAGAACCTTTTGCTTTGGTGTAATCCCAGTAGTTTATTTTTGCTTTTATTTCCCTTGCCTCAGAAGACAAATCCAAAAAAATATTGTTACAGCTGATGTTGAAGAAATTACTGACTGTGCTCTCTTCTAGGATTTTTGTGGCTTTACACCTCACATTTAGGTCCTTAGTCCATTTTGAGTTTATTTTTGTATGATGTAAGAAAGTGGTCCACTTTCATTCGTTGGTATGTATCTGTCCAGTTTTTCCAGCATCATTTATTGAAGAGACTGTCTTTTTCCCATTACATATCCTTCCCTTCTTTTTCAAAGAATAATTGATCATATAGTTATGGGTTTATTTCTGGGCTTTCTATTCTGTTCTGTTGACCCATGTGTTTGTTTCTGTGCCAGTACTGTACTGTTTTGATTAGTATGGCTTTGTAATATAATTTGAAGTATCAAATTGTGATATTTCCAGTTTTGTTATTTTTTCCTATACTTCTTTTGGCTAATGGAGTTCTTTTGTGTTTCCTACAACTTTTAGGATTCTTTGCTCTAGAGTTCTGTGCAAAATACTGTTGAGGGGTGCCTGGGTAGCTCAGTTGGTTAAACATCTAACTCTTGCTTCCGGCTCAGGTCATGATATCCTGGGTCCTGGGATTGAGCTGTCGGGCTTCACACTCAGTGGGGGTCTGCTTAAAGGTCTCTTAGTCTGTCCCTCCCCTTGCTTACTTTCTGCTTCTCTCAAATAAATAAATAAATAAATATTAAAAATGCTATTGGTATTCTGATAGGGATTGAATTAAATCTGTAGATTTGGGTAGTATAGACATTTTAACAATATTTATTCTTCCAATCTATGAGTGTGAATCTCTTTCCATTTATTTCTGTCATGTTCAAGTTCTCCATGTATAGGTCTTTAACCTCTTTGGATAAGTTTATTTCTAACTATTTTATTATTTTTGTGCATTTGTAAATGGATAGTTTTCTTAATTTCTCTTTCTGCTGTTATATTATTAATGCACAAAAATATACCAGATATCTGTATATTGGCCTTGCAACCTGTCACCTTACTTAATTCATTTATCAGTTGTAGTAATTTGTTGATGAAGTGTTTAGGGTTTCTTTATGTATAGTATTATGTCATCTGAAAATAATGAAAGTTTTATTTTTTCCTTACCAATCTGGCTGCCTTTTATTTCTTTTTGTTGTCTGATCACTGTGGCTAGGACTTTAGTACTACACTGAATAAAAGTGGTGAGAGTGGACTTCCTTGTTTTGTTCCTGACCTTAGGTAAGAAGCTCTCAGCTTTTCCTAACAAGTATGATGTTTGCTGTAGGTTTTTTTAGGAAAGGTCTTTATTATTTGAAGTATGTTCCCCCTAGAGTTACTTTGTGGAGGGTTTGTATCGTGAATGGATGTTATACTTTGTCATAGGCTTTTTCTGCATCTAATGAAATGATCATATGTTTTTATTGTTTTTCCTATTGATGTAATGTGTCATGTTGATTGGTTTGTGAATGTTCAACTGCCCTTGTATTCTAGGAATAATTCCTATTTGATTGTGGTGAATAATTTTTTTAATGTATTGTTGAGTTTGGCTTGCTTATATACTGTTGAGGATTTTTGCATCTGTGTTGATCAGAGATATTAGCATGTAGTTCTTTAGTTCTTCCTTTTTTTTTTTTTTTTTTTTTTTTTTTTTTTTTTTTTTTTTTTTTTTTTTTTTTTTTTTTTTTTTTTTTTTTTTTTTTTTTTTTTTTTTTTTTTTTTTTTTTTTTTTTTTTTTTTTTTTTTTGTGATGTCTTAATCTGATTTTAGTACCCGCTAATCCTGGAACCACAGAATGAATCTGAAAGTTTTCCCTCCTGTTTTACTTTTTGGAAATTTTGAGAAGAATAGGTATTAACTCTTCTTCTTCCTCTTCTTCTTCCTCTTCTTCTTCCTCTTCTTCTTCTTCTTCTTCTTCCTTCTTTCTTCTTTCTTCTTCTTCTCTCATTTTATTTTTTTTCAGTGTTCCAAGATTCAGTGTTTATGCACCACACCCAGTGCTCCATGCTCCTCCTTAATACACACCACCAGGCTCACCCAAACCCCAAGCCCCCTCCCCTCCAAACCCTTAGTTTGTTTCTCAGAGTCCACAGTCTTTCATGTGGACTCAGCCCCCTCTGATTCCCCCAACTCACTTCTCCTCTCCAACTCCCAATGTCTTCCGTGTTATTCCTTATGCTCCACAAGTAAGTGAAACCATATGATAATTGATTCTCTCTGCTTGATTTCTTTCACTCAGCATAATCTCCTTTTGTCCCATCCATGTTGATACAAAAGTTGGGTATTCATCCTTTCTGATGGAGGCATAATATTCCTTTGTATATATGGACCATATCTTCTTTATCCATTCGTTTGTTGCAGCAATGGCCACAATCACCAAACTGTGGTATTAAATCTTCTTAAGTGTTTGGTAGAGTTTAATCTTTGAAGCCATGTGGTCCTGAACTTTTGTTTTTTGGGATTTTTCTGATTACTGATTCAATCTGTTTGCTGGTTATCAATCTGTTCAAATTTTCTTTCTGGTTCAGTTTTCATAGGATACATGTTTCTAGGAATTTGCCCATTTCTCCTAGAATGTCCAATTTGTTGGCATATAATTTTTCATAATTTTCACCTGTTTGTAATTCTTATAGTATCAGTTCTTATTCTCCTTTTTCATTTGTGATTTTATTTGTCCTTTCACTCTCTGTCACTCTCCCTCTCTTTGATGAGTCTAGCTAGAGGTTTATCAGTTTTGTTGATCTTTTCAAAGTACCAGTTCCTGGTTTCATTGATTTCTTCTATTTTTTTTTTAATTTTAGTTCCTATTAGTATTTATTTCTGCCCTATTCTTTATTATTTCCTTCTTTTTGCTGGCTTTGGGTATTGTTTGGTCCTCTTTTTATAGCTCTTTTAGATGTAAACAGTTGGTTTGTTTATTTGAGATTTTTCTTGCTTCTTGAGGTAGGCCTGTGTTGCTAAATTTCACTCTTTGGAACACTTTTGCTGCATCCCAAAGGTTTTCCACCATTATGTTTTCATTTTCATTTCTCTCCATGTAATTTTTTATTCTTCTTTTATGTGTTGGTTTATCCATTCATTGATTAATAGCATGCTACCTAACCTCCATTTTTTTTGCTCTTTCCAGATTTTTTTCCTTGTCACTCATCTCTTTTCTCATAGCATTGTGGTCAGGAAAGATGCATGGTATGGCTTTAATATTTTTTAATTTGTTGAGTCTTGTTTGTGGCCCAATATGTGATGTATTCTGAATGTATTCCATGTGCACTTGAAAAGAATGTGTATTCTGCTGTTTTAGCATAGAATGTTCTGAATGTATCTGTGAAATCCATCTGGTCCAGTGTGTTATTCAAAGCCAGTGTTTTCATGTAGATTTTCTATTTATGTGATCTGTCCATTGATATAAAGTGGGGTATTAAAATCCCCTACTATTAATGTATCAATTAGTTCCTTTATGTTTGTTATTAACTGTTTTATTTTTTGGGTACTCCCATGTTGGGTGCATAAATATTTAGAATTGTTGTATCCTCTTGTTGGATTGTTCTTTTTGTTATTATATTGTGTCATTATTCTCTTGCTATTGTCTTTGTTTTAAAGTGTAATTCATCTGATGTAAGTATAACTACTCTGGTTTCATTTTGACTTCTATTTATATGAAATGTTTTTCGAGCCCCTCACTTTCAATCTGCATGGGTCTTCAGTTCTGAAAGGAGTCTCTTGTAGGCAGTATATAGATGGGCTTATTTTTCTACCCATTCCATCACCCTGTATCTTTTGATTGGAGCTTTTAGTCCACTTATTTCAAAGTAATTTTTCTGTGATCCTTTCTTCTCTTGCTCTCTTTCACACTCTGCTGACTTTATTGATAAACTTGGATTTCTTTCTCTTTATTCTTTGTGTATCTGTTACTGTGTTTTGATTTGTGGTTACCATTAGGTTCATGTAGAACATCTTCTACATATAGCAGTTCATATTCAGTAGATGTCACTTAAATTAGAACTCATTCTTTCTTCTTACCGTTCCCCCCATGTTTCAGGTATATGACATATACCTGGTATATATCATTGGTATATATTCTTCTATTTTGTGAATTCTTTCACTGTTTTTTATAGATATACATATTCTTACTGCTTTTGTGTTTCCTGATTTTCATACTCCTACTTATGGTCTATCCTTTCCACTCCAGGTATTTCCTTAATATTTCTTGTAGGGCTGGTTTAGTGGACATGAACTGCTTCAGCTTTTGATGTCTGAGAAACTATCTCTCCTATTCTGAATGATAGTCTTGCTGAAAAGAGTATTTTTGGCTGCAATTTTTTTTTCCAATTAGCACTTTGAATATATCATGCCACTCCCCTTTGTCCTCCAAAGTTTCTGCTGAAAAATCCACTCAAACCCTTATGGCAGTTCCCTAGTATGTAACTATCTTCTTTTCTCTTGCTGCTTTTAAAATTATTTATCATTAGTTTTGCCATTTTGGTTACTTTGTGTCTTGGTGTTGATGTGCTTGGATTGATTTTTTGGGGCAATATCTGCCTCCTGGATCCAGATATCTGTTTCCTTCCCCAGATTTGGAAACTTTTTGGCTATTTTTCTTCACATAAATTTTCTGATCCCTTTTATTGTTCTTCTGGAATCCCTATAATGCAAGTGTTATTACACTTGATGAAGTCACTGAGTTCCCTAATTGTGTTCTCATTTTGCATGATTTTTTTTTTCTTTCAGGTTGCTCACTCATTCCTGTTTCCTCTAGCCTGCTATTTATTCCAACTACTGTATTTTTAATTTCATTTGTTGTTGTTTTCATCTCTGATTTGTTCTTTTTTATCTCTTTGTTAAGTGTCTCACTTACATTCTCTATTCTTTTCTCAAGTAGAGTGAGTCTTTATAATAAGTACTTTAGATTCTCTGTCGGGAATTTTACATTTACCCATTTTTGTCTCTTTTTTTTCCCCATTTGAGATATATTCCTCTGTCGTTTCATTTTTCCTAACTCTCTGTGTCTGTTTCTTTGTGTGAAGAAAGTCAGCTAGATCTCCTCCTCTTGAATGTAGCAGCCTTATGAAGAAGAGGTCCTATAGTGCCCTGCAGTACAGTTTCCCCTATTCCCCAGAGCCTGATGCTTCATGTGGTGTCTCCTATGTGTATTGCATGTGCTCTGCTGTTTTTTCCTGGTGGCTTCTAACTTCAGTCCAGTTTTCCGCAGAGGCTTTCTTTGCCCGTTGTGGACAGCATTTTGTCCCTGGTGGGGATGTGGTGTGCAGTTTTAACAAGGTGTACTCTGCTTATGAATGATATTTGTAGCTTCCAGGACCCTGGCATTCCTTGTGAGTGGATTGTGCAATTTTAACACGGTGCTCCTTGAACTTCCACAGTGCCTGCAGCTGCTATTGCCAGAACTGCAGTCTTGCAAAATGCATGGGTGGGAAAATGCAGTATTGACAAGGTTTGCACTGTATTTCTGAGGAGGGTAGCCTGCAGTGCTGGGACTGATGCAAGCATGAGTGAAAAGGGTGCATATGCCAAAGCACTAGGGTGTGGGGCTTAGTGTAACCCAATTACATAGTGAACTCCTGTTGGTTTCTGCAGGTGACCATGTGTTTATGCTGAAGGGTCGGGGAGGGCAGTGTCACCTGCCAGCTCCTTTGTTCCTGAAAGAGTCTTCCTCTGGACATGCTCTGAGATGAGTAAATAACTCTCCCTACTATACGTTCCAGGTGTTTTTCAAAGTGCTGCTTCTACCTTATAGATATAAGGATATAAGGAGGTCTGTGTGTCATGCTGTCTCTTTTAGGGCAGGACTCATCTTCCTATTGCCCTCAGGGCTCTTCCAAAATGGAGCCAGCTGGTTTTTAAGATTCTAGGTTTTAAATCCCTCTTACTTGTAAGAAATCAATAAATTCAGCTCCTCTTGCTTTTAAAGCCATATGTTAGGAGGATTCATCTCTCCAGTGTGAGTTTCCTGGTATGTTAGTCTGTTTCTCACCATTCTCTGTGCCTGTGGCTCTCTCCTGACCACAGTGGCCACCTCTGTTTTGCTCCACACTATGTCTTCACCCTTTCTACCCTCTTTGATGTGGACTCTTCTCTGCCTTTAATTGTAGAGTTTGCTTTGCCAGTCTTCATTTTCTGGGCTACTTACATTAACATGGGTGTTATCTAGTTGTATTCATGTGACAAGGCAAGCTTAGGATCCTCTTACTCCACCTTCTTCCGGCCACCTTCTAATCTGCCATCTTTAATTGGAAACCAGTTTTAGTTGTATTTATTTGAATTATTTTAATTTTTATTTGAGAATATTAGGAAATATATTTCTACCACGTGTGATAAAAATTTTCATTATAGAACCAATAAAACATTTGAATTTTTCCTCAGGGTATTACTTGGTATTCTTAAATTAAATCTTAAAAAAAAAAAAACAGTCTAATTTGATCTGGCCTCAAAAACTTAAGAAAATTAGAACAGATTTACAATCTTGCAAAAACCATGAAAATAAACTGCTATTTCATAATGTAGGATCTTTGGGAGATTTTTTGGTGAACTACATGTATTTTGAATTACTTTGCATATGATAAAAAATGCAGGAGAAAGAATATTGGGCTTGGATTCAGGAGATCTGTAGTAGAATCCTGGTTCTTAATCTTAGAACAAAGTGAAGTTTTCAGCAACCCAGTGAACCATCATAAGATTACAAAGCTTTCTCTCTACCTCATAATGTTTTAAGAATCCCATGAAAAAGAATATGTGAATAGCTTTGCAATATAATTACCAACACACAATAAAGGTTTTTTTTTTTTTTTTTCTTAGTACATTTGCTTCTATCATTTGGAAACACATCTAACGAAAGATAATGCTGATTTTTAGAAAAAATGGACAGGATCAGTATAACACATTTACAGAATCTGTATTTTCTAAGGAATCAAATTTATATGGTAACTTTGGTGACTGTGAACCTCTCTACTTCTACCCCCCCCCCCAAAAAAAATTCAGACTCTAACTAAAACTGTGCATTAAGTACTAAAACAACAGAGCCAACTACGGGGTAATGGAAGTTGGGCATAAACTCTTACTGTGATTTTCTTTTATTTTCAGTGTACTTAAATGAAGCAGGGTTCAACTTTGTGAGAAAATGCATTCAAGCCGTGGAAACAAGAGGTAAGTGTTGTCTAACAGGTACATTATTACTGTTATGTAGTTCTTATAGTTCATTCTTATATAGAAGCCTCTCAAAAATTCATCATTAACATGAAATTAACTTCAACAACTATATAAATGAATGTTACTTAAATATACAAATAACTATAGTTTACCCTGTATTTCTTTTTAATGATTTTTCTTCATAAAGGCTTTCTTTACTTCTTATTGATAGACTTTGTGTTTTTTATTACTATAAGCACGTCTTTGATTTTTTTCAAGCTTTAGTGGGGTAAGATTCTTAAGGAACTGGTCTTCCTCCTTTCCTTATATTCTTTCCCTCAGTGATTTCAGTCAGTCACAATTCTAGCACCTTTCCTCTCTCTAGTCATGACCTCTCACCTGAAGCCCACTCCAGGTATATATTACGTTCTTTTAATTACAGGTAAACTTGTCTAAAGGAAAACTCATATTGGGCTTTGAAATTCTGTGAACTTAGGCTCAGATTTTGGTGCTGCCACATAGAAGTTTTGAGAAGTTAAGTGTATTTCTTAAATTCTCTGCATCTGTTTCCTCATCTTCAAAATGAAGATGTAAATGCTTTCCACCTCTTCAACATGCAGGACTCGATGACTGAAGAAATAGAGGATGGGAAATACTGATTATCATTTCCCTACTTAATGCTTTTTGCATTCAAATAGTGGTAAATGAACAGGGGTGCTTTGCTACTTTGAAGATATTTGAAAGACTTTTGGATACTACTCAGTGTCTTCTCTGAGAAATATGTGTTGTGGGTATTTCCAGGGTAGATTTGCTGAACTTAGACTGCAAAACTGGACAAGTAGCTTTCAAATTCAGTATAGGTATATGCCTGAAGTTTTTAACATTTTGTACTTGTGCTGATGGTCTCAAGCCATTCTCTTGTGATTTTTCTTTTTCATTAGGCATCACTATTTTAGGCCTCTACCGAATAGGAGGAGTAAACTCCAAAGTTCAGAAACTCATGAACACAACATTTTGTAAGTTTTGGATGAACTGGTTACTTAATTTTTGTATTATACAGAGCTTTCTTTGAGAATTATACTATTGCTTATCTTTGAATATTTTCAAGTAATATTTAAAATTAATATTTGCATTCAGCTTTTAATGTTCAGTTATAATAGATGAACAATCAGAATTTGGGAGGGGTCTTTTTTATAATGTTGGACTTTTTCTCAAGTGTCCTTTGATTAACTAGAGGTGCAGTGAGATCTATGGATGCTGGATTCAGATTGCCTAACTTGGAATCCTAACATGCCGTTTAAAAGCTCTGTGACCTTGGGTAATTTATTAAACCTCTTTTGTGCCTCTACCTTCTCATTCATAAAATGGGGATAATAATAGTGCCTGCCTTATTGAGAACTATGAGGATTGTTAATTCATATAACATACTTCGAAGTATTCTTGGCAGATGGTAAGTGCTCTGTGATGTTAGCAATTAACAGCAATTTGATTTGGAACCCTATTATTCCACAAGAAATCTTTGAGGTTTATAAAGCATCAAAATAAGATTTGCATCAGTTCACACAAACAACAATCCTGAAGTGTTGGCACTCTAAGGAATAAGTGTCTCTCTCTCCTTGACCTACTTATGTTTGTGTCCATCTTCTTTATGATGTGAATGATGCTTGAATTGCATAGTTTAAACACCTTGTTTTTTACTCTTTTCAGCTCCCAAATCCCCTCCTGATATTGACATTGATATTGAATTGTGGGATAATAAGACAATAACAAGTGGACTAAAAAACTACCTCAGGTAAGGAAGGTTTAACTCTGTTCTGCCTGTGATGTCTCTCTTGCCTCCTTGGGCAGTTGCCATATGATTCCTCAGAGCTCCTGTGCATGAACTTTACTACTTAGAATAATTCCTTCACCTCAGGTGAAATAACATAAGGTAGTAATATTTATATTTAGTGTTTTGGAGCTTATACATTCTATTTCAAATAATAAACTTAAGAGGCTACAATATTTTATGAAAATTAAATAATACTTTGTTTCATATTAAATGTGGTTTTCATGTTTTATTTTTTTAAAGTTGAAGCTAAAAGTTGTCTTTTGTTTTGTTTTGTCCCCATATTTGAAGAGATTTTGCTATTGTGGTTCAGTAGTTCTCACAAAGTGAAAAAAATCCCTCCCCTTTTTAGCACAGTAGTGCCAAGAATTGTTATAAGGCCTTTGTGTCTTTTGAGGTCTGCATTCTGGGACTGCCTAGAGCGGCCCTCCTAGGACTTGATCTTACTCCCTAATACCCAACTCTTAAAGAAACACTGAAAGTTCAGGGGAAATAAAAAAGATATTGCCATTCTAATGCCTGCTTCTTTACCCATTGTAGATGCCTTGCAGAACCATTGATGACTTACAAGTTACACAAAGATTTTATTGTTGCAGTTAGTAAGTACACTTCTGTTGGATGTATTATGATTGATGTAATTTTATGCTATATCACTTAGAGGTGTAAATTTAAACCAACTAGTTAAGATTGTCCTACGTATTATTTAAGAAACTGTCAATCTGATATTTAATAGCTGATAATATGGTTTGTAAACTAATAAATTGTGAATGATGTATTAAGGACCTAAAAACCATAAAGCTAGAAGACATGAGCAGTAATTCTTTAACACTGATTGAGAAACATATTCCTAGATATGTCTTCTCTGGCAAGGGAAATGAAAAGCACAATTAAATAATTGGGACTACACCAAAAATGAAATAAGTTTTGCACAATGAAGGAAATCATCAACAAAACAGAAAGGCAACCTACTGAATGGCAGAAAATATTTGCAAATGATATATCCAATAAGGGGTTAATATCCAAAATATTTAAAGAACTTATACAGCTCAACACTACAAAAACAATTTGATTAAAAAAGTGGCAGAGGCCCTGAGTAGATCTTTTTCCAAAGTAGACATACAGATGGGCAGTAAATACATGAAAAGATGCTCAACATCGCTTATCATCGCTTATCGCTTATCATGAGGGAAATACAAATCAAAACTACAATGAGATATCAGTTCATACCTGTCAGAAAAATTAAACAACACGGGAAACAACAGGTGTTGGTGAGAATGTGGAGAAAGGGGAACCCTCTTGCTCTTTTGGTGGGAATGCAAACTGATTGTAGACACTCTGGAAAACAATATGGAATTTCCTCAAAATATTAAAAATAGAATTACCATATAATCCAGTAATTCCACTACTGGGTATTTACCCAAAGAATATGAAAACACCAATTCAGAAAGATATGTACACCCTTATATTTGTTGCAACATTATTTACAATAGCCAAGACATGGTAACAGCAGAAGTGTCCATCAGTATGTGAATGGATAAAGAAGATATGGTACATATGCACAATGGAATATCACTAAACCATAAGAGAGAATGAAATCTTGACATTTGCAATGATGTGGCTGGACCTAGAGAATATAGTACTAAGTAAAATAAGGCAGACAGAGAAAGATCAATACTATGTGATTTCATTCATATGTGGAATTTAAGAAACAAAACAAAGAAAAAGACAAAAAAGAAACACTCTTAGAACAAGAAACACTCAAAGAACAAACTGGTGGTTGCCAGAGGAGAAGTGGTGGGGGAATAGGAGAAATAGATAAAGGGAATCAAGTGTGCCCTTAGCTTGATTTTTAAAAAAACTTGCAGAATGAAATAGAGTATTTTGCCACTTAATAAGAATTCCTTGGGGTGACTGGTGTGATAAGAAGAATTATTTTAGTTACATTTTACTCAATTGATGAATGTTAGTTTCTTATAAGAGCAACTTTATGGCTAAATAGACAAGACTATGAATATGTAAGGTCAGGTATGCTACCTTCTCATATTTACACACTATATTCCTAAACCTGAAGAGAAGAGTCAGGTATTTTTGGCAGGTAACAGGCACTTTCATCAATCCTTTTCCCCCCATTTATTGATAAGGATCATGTATCTATGTCATTTATTTGGCTCTATGATTGCTATAATGGGATATATATATAGGTAGGTTAAATTGAAAAATTGTGGGGAGGGACTCAGTGAAAACACGTAACCTAAGAAATTAGAAATACGTACTTTTAAAACATTGAGACCAAAGTGCTGGGCTGCCATCTGAGCCCATCACAACATGTAACAATTAGGAATTAGCCTTTCATTGTTAAGATGTATGAGGTGTGACTGTACAAAGCATTTTTCACATTCCCAAGAAAGAAAGCAGTTGCATTATTATCACACATTGTAATGTCACAGGAAATGTCTGCTGATAAGTGTCAGATAACATTGAGTGACCTTGGTTTTCAATCCAGCATTCATGACTGACCACATGATCTCATAAACACCTATACCACTTAGCTTTCTCCTGAAAGCTCTCCACTCTAAATTATTTTCATCAAAATCTATCCTTATTAGATAAACAAAACTTGGAAAATGTAGAACTGACCTCTCATTTTATTGACTAGGTCCCTGAGTGGGCCAGTGACTTTGTCCAAGGACACTAGTAAATTGATGGCAACATCAGAACTACAAGCCAATTTTTTTTTTTTACTCTACCCTAGAACTCTTACAGAAATTTTGTGTTACAACAAATGGCATTTGAGCCACTTAGCTTAAGTAGCTAAATGAACAGCTTGTTTTAATAGAAACATTTGGTTGTAAGCTATTTTTCTCTACTTCCATGGCAAATAAATAATTCAATACCATGATAATTGAAATATATTCTTATAGATAAGAATTCATCTTTGTCTGGGTCAATGATAATCCCATGTACCAGATAATAAGGTAATAAAATTAGATATTATTTAGAAATTCAGCTCTGTAAAAAGGGGAAGTTATTCAGAAATTACAAGGTATCTCACAGGATTCCCTGCCAGAGTATGGATCAGGCCTTTCACAGGCCTACAGCTACAAACTACAAAAAATGTAAATTGATGTTTCTCTTCCCATTCTTCTAGGAGGGTCTCTCCTCTATGTTCTTTGCTGCGTATCTGCCTTATTTGTATCTCCCTTTCCAGTCAGATTTTCTTAGCTTTGGAGCACATTTGGTCACATCAACCCTGGTCTTACATGATACACCTTTCATGTTTTGCTATCTCCATTCCAACCCCTGGGAGCCCTTGTGTTTGGCCCAGTTTGAGCCAGGCTCTTTCCTCACCTCCTTTTGGGCATTTTTAGGGAAAGGGCTTGGCAGGGTAGGAAGTCACTGTAGAATTTATTATAGTAAGAACATGTAAATAAGTTCTTTATTCTAAAGTGTCAGATGTTTCTCTAGCTGACATGACAGTGTATTGGCTTTTGCCTGGCTTTCTTTAGATGGTTTTTTACTTTTCAGATACCATTGTCAACATGGGCTTCAAATGTATTAGGCCTTTGTTTGCATAGCAGTCCTGACACTTCAGAAACGTAATTCCCTGTTGTCTTTAAATCTATGCCTTCTTTCTTTGTCTGAAGGAGTCACTAGGAGGTTTCTGTGTGGTGAAGTATATTATATTGCCTGGCACATTAGGCCGTCTGTAACAATTCCTGTGATCACTCAAGTTGCTAAAGTTTTGATTCTGTCCTTGTGTAGCAAAAACAAAGGAGGTGATGAGTTATGGATGTATGGAAGTTCAGTGGCTACAAGCACAGGTCTGGATTAGCTAGAACGGGCTAGTTTGAATTCTTTACTTAACTAACTTCATGACCATGGCCAAGTCACTCAATTGCTCTAAGCCAGTGAGAGTGATAATACTTACTACTGCATGAAGTAATGTTTATAAGACATGAAAGTGGGAGTGGTTGTAATGTTTAGATTATGTTGTAATTATTAGATTATTTACACATTTTAATGCAATTTAAACTTGAACATTTGAAACCTTTATGTTATAGAATCTGATGACCAAAACTACCGGGTGGAAGCTGTACATGCACTGGTGCACAAACTACCAGAAAAAAACAGAGAGATGCTGGACATCTTAATAAAACACCTCGTCAAGTAATTCTCTGATTTATGTTGTTTACCTAACTACTTGTTCTGCTGTTAAAGTTAGACTTGTTCATGTCTTTCAAAAGTGTATGGTGGTGCTGCAACACTGTTGTTATAATCAGTCTATGGAATATGCTTTTAAAAAAGATGTGACACTTTATTTTTAAGATATATCTGTGTGAGTGTGTGTGTTCTGTGTATGTTTACACTGTGCAAAGGATTAACTAATGTTAATTTTAACTATTAAACTAATGACAAAAACCTTACATGTCAACTTAACAATATATGAAGGAGTATATGTTGTTTTTTTTTTTTTCCCCAGTTCCTTTAGGTGCATCATAAGCCCTAAGTTTGAAGATCAGTTCTCTGTGTGACTAGTGTCAACAGGTTTTGCCAGGTCAAATTGCCACTCTAATGTCAATGTCTTTCTCTGAATTCATAGCATCACTTGGTCTCTGAAGATTTTTCTGACTCTGCCATTAGTTCATACATGTGTTTAAAAATCCAGATAAATAGATATCATATTAATCAAGTTTCTCCAGAGGAACAGAACCAATAGGATGATTGTGTATGTGTGTGTAGCTATACGTGTGTGTCTATATATATATATATATATATATATATATATATATATATATATATATATATATTGTGTGTGTGTGTATTTTGCATGTATATGTGAGAGAGAGATTGATTGCAAGGAACTACTGGCCTGCACTATTGTGAAGGCTGGTAAGTCTGAAATCTGCAGGGCAGTTGGTAGTCTAGAGACTCAGGGAAGAGTTAACATTGCTGCTGCATTCCAAGGCAGTCTGGAAGCAGGATCCCCTCCTCCTCAGAGAACCTCAGTCTTTTTTAAGACTTTCAGCTGATTGAATGAGGCCCGCTCATGCTCACATGGAAGATAATCTGCTTTACTCTAAGTCTACTGATTTAAATCTTGATTTTATGCAAAAATATACCTTCTCAGAATCATCTAGAATTATGTTTGAACAAATATGTAGGTACTATGGCCTCATAAATCTGCCTAAAGTTTCTCTCTCTCTTTGTCATACACACACACACATACATTTGCCATGCTACTGTAAACAAAAGTCCAAATTCAGATTTTTTTTTAAGTTTATTTATTTATTTGAGAGAGAGCAGCAGGGGGAGGAGTAGAGGGAGAAGAAGAGGGAGAGAATCTCCATCAGTCTGCCCACTGAGCATGGAGCCTGACACAGGCCTTGATCTCATGATCCTGAGATCATGACCTGAGTTAAAACCAAGAATCGATGCTTAACCAACTGAGCCACCCAGGTGCCCCCAAATTCAGGTTTTAAACTTAAGAATTCCCTTACAGGCTCATATACAAATAAGGATATTTTCCATCTTAGCGAGATTCACAATTAAATGGTTGCTCCTTAGTTGCATACTATAAGTAGTTACCCAGTTTATGCTACTTTGAGCCAGCACATTTGAAAGAGTACTACATAACATTTTAATAAGTCTCATCTTAACCTGCAGATAAGATAATATGAATTGCCCTCTTGCCCCTTGAAATAAGAAGGAAATCCACTAGGAACTGCATCATTTCAAGTTCATTATTAACTGTTGCATACGGCAATACCTCTTTTAAATAATGAAGAAGGATTCTTGGTCAGATTTAGTCTTGAATTATGTTTTGAATTCTGTGACCTCTTTATGAAATTTAACCACACTGTACATAATGGGCATTCTTTTGGTATATTCAAGCTAATTTTCTAGCAAAGCCTTTTTAAACTGCTTTTAAAAGATACATGAGTCTACCATAAAAGGTTTTTATTTAGTTATCCAGAATGTTAGATGAACTCAAACATCCCCCTTATTGAATGTGCGTGGCTTTGGTACTAGGAATAACAGAGGAATAGTATCTGGCCATAGAAGAGTGCTTAAAATTCTTTTGTCCATCCTTTACCACCATTCCTGGTTTTTTTCCTGAACCTACAAAAAGTCAATCCCCATTGACTGAGCAGTTCACATCACCAGTGACTTAAGTAAACTACAAACATGTAATAACACTCATGGTCCCCGGCAAACTTAATAAATCTAAAGAAAAGAGAATTTAAAAGTGATCTGTATTGGTCACTTTCTAAAGAACCAGTGAAGATTGATTCTAGATCTCCATTTATTAACTCTGAGACATGGTATAAACCATTACTTTTTTCTGAGAATCATTTTCTTTGTCTTTAAAACAGCTATCTGTGGTCTCTTCTTCAACTCCAAGTTTGAATATTTAAAAGGGCAGTTGGATGTCTGTTTCCTACAACAAATTGAGGAAGTGAGGTGTAGAAATAGCTGAAATGTGGGGTGATAAGTGTTTATATTGATTGAGTTAGCTCAGCAGAAGTGAAATTTAATGAAGAGAAAATTGTTCATCCAACTATTCCATCTTCTGAGCAACATAGTCATAAATTCTCCCTTTCAAAACCCAATTTTTTTTTTGGTTTCTAATTTTTTTTAGGATTTCCAAATTTTTTCCTCACGAGTTTAATATTAATATCATTCCAGTTTACTCACACTATCAGCAACTCATATTCTAGCAAGAGTGACTAAAACCAATTTAATTACAAGGAAGATTAATGTTTTGAGATCATATTTCCTAGAACATTATGTGAACTTATCAACCCTATAAGGGTTCTTACTCTTCATAGATGAGAAAACTGAAGCCTAGAAATTGTAACTAACTTGGCTGATTGCTGCCCAGTTTCTAAGAAGTTGGATGGATCCAAGCTTTAAATTCAGACATACTTTATGTACTACTTTCTTAGTAGATGCTCTGATACATACTAAGCAACTAATATACATATGTGTTATAATATGTATTATAATACATATACATAAATACATGTATATATAATATTTGGTTATGTAAAAAGAAAATTTGGAATGAAATGTCTTCCTATTCTAACCAAGAGCTTCTTAGTTTGTGCTCTCTCAGGTACAACGGAAAAATTCAGTCAGTGAGACAGTCAATTCTTCCTGTCCTATGCTAGGATTTGCATAATATTCAAAATCCTGGATTCTTCAGAAAATTTGCATAATATTCAAAATCCTGGATTCTCCATAAAATTTTACTTTTGCTTCTGGAATGTAGTTAGGCACATTTAGGTATAAACATAATCTCGTGTTGTGCTTCTTTCTAGAACTCTGTATTTTGACAGTGTGTCTAGAAGTAAGATAGAAAAGGCAGTGGTTAACCTAGAAGATTGATCAAATGAATGAGGTTTTCTTAAGAATATATCAATTGGGGCACCTGAGTGACTCAGTTGGTTAAGTGTCTATGACTCTTGATTTCAGCTCAGGTCATGATTTCAGGGTTCTTTTTTTTTTTTTTTAAGATTTTATTTATTTGCTTGACAGAGAGAGAGATCACAAGTAGGCAGAGAGGCAGGCAGAGAGAGAGAGGGGGGAAGCAGGCTCCCTGCTGAGCAGAGAGCCCGATGCAGTTCTCGATCCCAGGACCCTGAGATCATGACCTGAGCCGAAGGCAGAGGCCTGACCCACTGAGCCACCCAGGTGCCCACGATTTCAGGGTTCTATGACCAAGCCCTGCACTCAGCAGGGAGTCTGCTTGAGATTCTTTCCCCTTGCCTTTCCCCCAACTCCCATGTACATGCACTCTCTCAAATAAATAATCTTAAAAAATATATATATCTAATTTCCAAATTAATTAGTCAAAGTCATTTTTGGTAGTTTCTGGGGTAAAATAACTTGCTAAAGTCAGTAACAACAGAGGCTTTTTCTTTCATTTTCATTTTAAAGCCAACACTGATGCTATACTATATCTCCTTTTCTTACTGTTTGCCTAATATAGCACTAAGGAGGCACTCAGGGAATTTTGAGTGGATGAGAGGATAGATGGGTGGATGGATGGAATGGAAAAAGGAAGGTTAGAAACATTCATTGGCCAGTTGTCTTATGTAGGGAGCTTAAGAAAACCCCTGACTTATATTCAGGAGACCTGAATTGAAATAACATCTCTGTCCCTAATTTGCTGTTACATGGAGTACATCATTTTTACCCTAGGAGTTTTGCTTTAAAAAAAAAAAAAAGATTTACTTACTTATTTGAGAGAGGGAAAGAGAGAAGGGTGGAGGGGAGGGGAAGAGAGGGAAGGAGAGAGACAAGAAGACTCATGCAGAATGCAGAGGCCATTGCAGGACCCCTCCCAGGACCCTGAGATCACGATATGAGCCAGAACCAAGAGTCAGACACTTAACTGATTGCACCACCCAGGCACTCCAGTTTTGCTTTTTTTTTTTTTTTTTTTTTTTTAAATACCTATACAATAGGAAAAACTGACTTCCTGGAAGGATTAAATGCAATAATATCTATGAAAATGCCTGGCACTAGGTTCTCAATAATATGTTTTAGTGTATCCGAATATGATTCCAACCCATCTAATCTTAACCATCTGCTCTAAAAGAATTGTAGTACCCTAGAGAATCCCTAACAACTTATATCTCTCTAGGGTATTATATTTGATTTAAGCTCTCAAGATTTATTCCTTTAATTAAGCTTTGTAATTATTTTATTTAGCTAATGTTAACTTTTTCTGTCTTTTTAGGCTATACCCACATTTGCCAATTGGGAGTGGCTGAACCTGACTACTTTGAAAAACTAACCTATCATGGCATATTTTATATTTTATTAATGCCACAAATTTGGTAAATGAGAACATTGCCTAATTATTAAACATTCAACTTGTGTTATTTTTATTGTTCTTATTTGCAGAGTATCACTACACAGCCAACAAAATCTCATGACTGTCTCTAACCTTGGTGTTATATTTGGCCCAACTCTCATGAGAGCACAAGAAGAAACTGTGGCTGCCATGATGAATATTAAATTTCAGAATATTGTGGTTGAAATTCTGATTGAGCACTATGAAAAGGTAGGCTGGATTTTCATGTGGAAGTATCAAATCTTGTACTTTGCTTTTAAGAAGGAATTTTCCATTTGTATTATCTATGAGTTCATTGTTATCTCAGATTCTATAAAGTATCAGTCTTGTACATTTTGTGTAAATTGCTTTTTTTAAAAGATTTTATTTATTTTATTTATTTGACAGAGAGAGATCACAAGTAGGCAGAGAGGCAGGCAGAGAAAGAGAGAGGGGGAAGCAGGCTCCACGCTGAGCAGAGAGCTCAATGTGGGACTCGATTCCAGGACCCTGAGATAATGACCTGAGCCAAAGGTAGAGGCTTAACCCACCGAGCCACCCAGGGGCCGTGTGTAAATTGCTTCTTCATGGGGACTTTGATTTCTTTTTTTCTTGTTTAGTTTTTAAGTGCTTCTCAGAATCCTCCAGGTAAATGGTTTCCTTTCCTTTTACAACATTTACTTCACAAGATTCTCTTTTTTAGTATTTGTGTAGTGAATTTTTTGCTCATACTCAGAGAATTTGTTAGAATCATTTGGTGATTAAGTCTATTTTTAACCTTTTTGTCTCCCTGGAATTATAGCAGCTATAATATTCTCAATAAAACAAAAGAATTCCAGGGACAATCTTGAAGTCCTCTCTGATCTTTAAACTTGGTTTCTTTAACAAGATTGAGATCTTAGAATAACTATGGGAATGGGAAATTGAGAAAGTCAGAGTGATTGGATTGTTAAGTAAATCCAGCCATTAAAACTCAAAAAACATTTGTGATCCATTTATGCCAGGTCTAGTCCTTGTGAGAGAAAGACTATGCCCTCTCCTACCATGGGTCCCTTCCTGGTGCCTGTAGAAAAATATCCTTCATTTATCTAAGGTTGCAAGCACTCACAACCCACTACCACCCAGCTGTTTCCTGTAGCTATGCTCAGACTTCTCCCTGCAGCTTGTCATGTTCCAAGACAGTTCAGGGCCAACAGTATGACAGTACCTTCTCCTGAGAAGCAAGGAACTGCTTGGCTGGGGAGATGATACAGAATGAGCCTCTTCCCTTCAGGTTATGTTCAGCATGAAGGCGAAAGAAAACACACAGTAGTAAGAGTCTATGTGTCTTGACACAGACATTTGTTCATATTTGAAATTATTGGAAAATCTTCTGAAATTCATTGTTGGGAAACTGGGGAAGATAAAAAAGAAAACCTAGAGAATGGACATTACTCAGTGTAAGTGATAAAGAAAAAGTTGTAATTGCAGTAGGATATTTTTTGTATCAAGCATCTCTTGACATGAAGCTGATTAAATAGCATATAGTTCTAAGATCATTTATTAACTCACAAATATCATTTTATGATGAAAGTGGCAACTCCCCTTTGACTGACCTCTATTTTGTTTTGTTTTGTTTTGTTTTGTATGTAGATTTTTCATACTGCACCAGACCCAAGCATTCCTCTTCCTCAGCCTCAGTCTCGATCTGGATCCCGAAGGACACGAGCAATCTGCCTATCCACAGGTTCCCGGAAGCCCAGAGGGAGGTATACACCGTGCTTGGCAGAACCTGATAGTAAGTGTGCCTGCTGTAGGGAGATGCTTCCTTCATTCTTTGATTTAGTCTTACCTCACCTTAAGAACCTTAAGGTAGAAATAAATAGATGATTTTACTGATACTGTCTCCCCAACACTCCCCTCCCATTTATATATTCTTTGTCAGTATAGTTACAAAGTACTTTGTACAAACAAATTCATTACTGCTACAAAGGAAAAAAAAATAGTTTGCTCAGTGCCCTTTTTTTCTGCAACTGCTATTAAGTACATCGAGTGCTACTTTCTAGCAGGTTTTGTCCTATTGTCAAAGTGGTAGAAAAGAAAACAAGAAAAGTCTGGCTAAAGCAGTCATTTTCTTTCTTCTTTTCACATTATGTCCTTAAAGCATCATCTCTTGGGTATCAAAGTGTCTAAAAGAGAGAGAGAAAAGAAATTAAAAGAGAAACCACATTACACATTATCATTAATTTTCTGTTCTGAACCAAGCCCAGACCAAAGTAGGTGGCAGCTTGAGGTGTTAAGCTTGTTTCATTTTACGTTATAGTCCCAAGCCCCCCAGTTTTTTCTCATAGTCAGTATTTAATAGAAAACACTAATTTTTAATTGAGATATGTTTGAATATTTTATTACAATTTTTCTGATTTTTTTCTTTTTCTTTTTTTTTTTTTTAATTTTTATTTTTTTTATAAACAAATTTTTATCCCCAGGGGTACATGTCTGTGAATCGCCAGGTTTACACACTTCACAGCACTAAGAAATGAAATCTTGCCATTCTCAACGACATGGATGGAACTAGAGGGTATCATGCTTAGTGAAATAAGTCAGTCAGAGAAAGACAACTATCATATGATATCCCTGATATGAGGAAGTGGAGATGCAACATGGGGGACTAGGGGGGCAGAAAAAGAAGAAAAGAAGCAAGATGGGATTGGGAGGGAGACAACCACAACGACAACCATAAGTGACTCTTAATCTTACAAAACAAACTGAGGG
>PISX010024549.1:0-27688 GCA_004024625.1 Mellivora capensis
ATGTCTTTCAAATAGGGGACTGGCCGATCATCATTGGACTCCTTAGTAAATTGAAGTGCACTTTTAAAAGGATAGAACGGTGGCCAAAATATAAAGCATGGTCTTGCTAGGACAGCTCAACTTAGTGAAATACTTGCCCCACCTGTTATCAAATTCTAGAGAGAATTAAAGTCTAAAATGTATCCTCCTGCTGGTTATAATCCAAATATCTTGGAGTGCAAAGGAATTAAAGTCAATAAATAAAGTCTCTTGCTTTCTTGTGTTACAATTAAAAAAAGAAACTCAGGAACAAAATTTATCTTGCCTTTCTTATTTGAGTCAGAACTTGTCTTTAACCCAGTGAGCCACCCAGGTGCCCCCAGAGCTTGTCTTTAAAACCAGAAAGGAAAATATCTCCTTGACTTTTGACTTTGCATCTGCCATTCCCTCCTCCTAGGATACCTTTCCTCAAAATCCAACTAATTTTTACCTTTTCTTGAGTATCAGTCATCACTGCCACCAGGGAGCATTCCTTGAATCTCCTGAAGTAGCATTAGATGTCCCCGTGTGTGTCCCTAGGGCTTCATGCTTTCTAACCCTGTATTATAACTTCTCTTTTTCTTAGGCATCTCCAGTATAGACTGTGAGGTCTACAAGTACAAGGAATTGTATCTAGGAGATTCTCCATAAATACGTTGAATGAATGAGTAAATGAAAGATTACTCTCCATTTTGAGGATGAGGAAACTGAGGCTCAGAGAGGTTAGGTAACTTTCCCAGCATCACACAGCCATCGGTGATTGAGCTAGGCTGTGAGTTCTTAACCACAGAGCTCCTCTTCCAGACCCTGTGCCTCTCTTTCTCCTTTTCTTCCTTTGACCCCAGGAATTCTTAGTTTGGGGATACAGAGGAAAGACAAAATATTTACTATGAGTCAACTTACCACCTAAGATTGATTCAGTTAGCTCAGTAATGATCCTGGGTTGGACAGTTGGAGGACAACATTACACTTGGTTGATGGAGGCTCAGTCTGTTATTTGTGGCAGCCACAGCTTGAGAGGGAAGCTGACCCATGAGTTCACTTATGATAGCTTGGTTCTCAGTGTTTTGCTTGGGCAGAGACTTCAATACAAAGCCACAGTTCTAAGGAATGGTGACAAGAGATGACGTGGCTCCTACCCATCACAAGTTGTGGTAGATTGATTGCATCGGTGGCCTCAAGAGGGGACTTCCATCTCTCTACACCCCTTCCCTGTCACTTTGTGACCTCTTATTGCTCTCACTCAGGCTTGGCCTTGAGACGTGCTTTGGTCAGTAGAATGACTCAAAGACAGAGGGTTTCACAATTGGGTGTGCATGTCTTCTTGCCCTTTACAAGGGTGGTTTTACTTGCGCTCGAATCCCTGCCTCCACCCTGAGACCCTACCCAGCTAACCTGCCAGAGGGGTGTGAGAAACATGGAGGACAGCTATGTCACCCCATTGTACCAGCTGAGGCTGTCCTCTGTCGGCAACCTGTTGGACCTATAGCTGACCGCAGTCAGGTGAGCAAGCCCAGCTAGTATGGCCCACCTGCCCAGCCCAGCCAACTCAGAGACCCAGGAGCAGCAATCAAGTATCCCTGTTTTAAGGCAGTGAGTTTCAATAGTGGTTTACTCAGAAGTATTCTTTGCGGCGGTTCCTAACTGATAGAGTAACCAATGGATTATCAACATCTTGTATTTAATTGCAACAATTTGGAACATAGAAAGAGAAGGATTGGGGTCTTCATTTTCTCTTAACTATTAGGATCTATAAATTTGTAATGCTTAAACTTCGTCCTGATAGAAGACTTACACAAAGGCTTGTCTTTATGATGATGTTACCTGTGGGTCAAAAATACAGTCGCCTTAAGACACCATATATCATATGCTCTCATTTTTAATTTGTTTTTTAATTTTTTTAGAGAGAGAGAAAGTAGGGGGAGGGGCAGAGAAAGAATCTTAAGCAAGCTCCATATTCACCACGGAGCCTGACTTGGGGCTCAATCTCACGACCCTGAGATCATGACTTGAGCTGAAACCAAGAGTCGGATGATTGTTTGTTTGTTTTTTAAGATTTTATTTATTTATTTGACAGACAGAGATCACAAGTAGGTAGAGAGGCAGGCAGAGAGAGAGGGGGAAGCAGGCTCCCCGCTGTGCAGACAGCCCAATGTGGGGTTTGATCCCAGGACCCCGAGATCATGACCTGAGCCGAAGGCAGAGGCTTAACCCACTGAGCCACCCAGATGCCCCAGGAACTCCGTATTTCTAACGTAAGTAAAGGCTGTAGCCTCCACAACCAGAATTTTTTTATTCTAAACATCAAGCTACCTTTGGTATGTCCTTTACTCCCGCCACCTCCAGTGCCTCTACTAGAGGGAGAAAAGGGACTCAAAATAAAAACTCCATCATTCTCCAATCCCATAAATATAAAGATCCATTCATTCAAGGAATATTTCTTGACCACCTACAATGTGCTTTCCCCAGAACATTAAAATAATTGAAAAAATGTTGAAAAATTGAAGTTAAGGACATTAGAACTGAAAACATTTCAAGTTTAAATATCTTATTTTTTCCCCAAACCAGAATTTATTAAAATTTTACTTTCTTAGTTTTGATGGCAGTAAACTCAATAATATTTTCAAAATCAAGTTCTAGAAAAAAATTCAGTCTTAAAAAGTACATTAATGGATAAATTAATGGATACAATGAATAAATTGTCCATATACACAATGGAGTATTATGCCTCCATCAGAAAGCATGAAGACCCAACTTTTGTATCAACATGGACAGGACTGGAGGAGATTATGCTGAATGAAATAAGTCAAGCAAAGAGAGTCAATTATCATATGCTTTCGTTTATTTGTGGAGCATAAGGAATAACACGGAGAACATTGGGAGAAGGAAAGAAAAGTGAATTGCGGGAAATCAGAGGGGGAGAGAAGCATGAGAGACCAGACTCTGAGAAACAAACTGAGGGTTTGGAGGGGAGGGGATGGGGGATGGGAGAGCCTAGTGGTGGGTATTAAGGAGGGCAGGTATTGCATGGAGCACCGGAAGTGGTGCAAAAACAATGAATCTTGGAACACTGAAAAAATAAAATTAAATTTAAAAATAATTAAAAAAATAAAAAGTACATTAAGAAAGTATATATAAGGGTATACATTTTTCTTTTTTGCCACAGGGAAAAAATGATGACCTGGCATAGTACCGGGTATTTCGGATGTTTGGTTTATCATGCATTTTCTTGCATTGATTTTTGATGTTTTGAAATGTTGAATTTACATAGTATTTATCTTGATTACTCAAGGGATTGCCTCTTTTTCTGTTGTGTCTGAGGTGGGTGCTTTCTTCTCCCTACCCTTGTGCTGGGCCTGATCCTGACCTTTTGGGGGAAGATTTACAGCTAGTTCTTCAGGAAGTAGGATAATCTCCTTGGCACCCTTTGCCTAAAAACAATTATTAGTAACACTGTGTTAGTTGCACCTGCTTACATGTAAAGGGAAAACTAGAATGTGACAATGATCGATGTCTCATGTCACCTGAAGATGACCTAGAACAGGTATACCTATACTATTCTGAGATTTGTATTTTGTTTTTGCTCTTGTCACATGAACATTTTTTCAACTTATCAAACCTTTCGCAACTTTTTTTGTTTTGTTTTGTTTTGTTTTCATGGCTGCATGGTGGTCTGTGGTATACATGTGTTATAATGTATTTCATCTGAGTTATGTCATCTCCAACTTTTCAGTGTAAACAATGCTGTAAGGAACCCTGTGAGCTAAATTTCAAACACTCTACAGTTTAAATGCTTTGAGACCAGTGATAGGTTGTGAGTGGGAGGAAGCTTGTATGTCTTGTTTAATGTCTGGTTGCAGAAACACGTAACTCTACCAAATCTGTCAAAACTTTCTAAACTTCAAATTACTCAAGAGTAATGTGTACTCAAGAGAAGCTTTCCATTATCGGTTCCGAGTCGTCTGGTCACCTCCTTGCCTTAACTTTCCATTCCATTATGTCTAAAGCTATCAACCTTTTATTTGTGATACTCGGCATGTTGGATTATAATCAGATGTTCTTGTGTTTTGTCTTCACTTGTCTCTTATGCCTATGACCAGCAGAAGACTGGGCTCACACGTGGAATCTATCATGTTTGTGGAGTGAATGCATCAACAAAGTGTTGTGCCAGTCTGCTGCACCATAATAGGACAGGGTTCTGATATCTGATATTCTTCCCTCTGAAGGACATGTTCTCCTGGTTTTCCAAATCATCTCCTGCTCTTGCCCAACGACTGAAACAGGATCCTTTCCCATTTCCAAGCACAACTCCATGATAATTCCATTACAAATACTACGATTTCCAAAATGAAAATGGGTGGCTTAGGGCAGGTTCCCTAAAGGCAGAGCCTGAGACAGGGATTTTGGTGCTCATGATTTATTGAGGGAATATTTTGAGCAAAGAGAAGGTAAGGGAAGCAGGATGTGGTAGGAGAAGGATGTGGGTTCAGCCAGATCCCACGATGAGCTCTGGATTGTACCTCAATGTCTGTCCCCCTTTGAGGCGGGTTGAGCAGCCTTTCATACCGGTGTCAGTCAGTTACGGACACGGTGCTGCCCTTGTGGTGTGGGGAAGGTGTGTAACAGCTCCTATTCAGCTGAGGCCAATCTGCTGAAGGGACAGCTGGACCGAAAAGAGCTTTAACAGCAGACATCAACAATATTGACTACTTCTCCCCATCCCCATGACCATCAAATATGAAAAAGAAAGTTGTGTTAATCACTTATATACTTGCTTACCTGCTCATTGTAATGAGATTTTGAACTGCATTTTAAAAAGTTTGTTTCAAATGATGCTTCTTAGACATTAGGATAATAATTTCCTCTTGACGATCTTAGGGATTGTTTACCATTATTATTTGGCTTTATTGAGTCTTGAATGTAATGGTGTTTGTATTTCCAAATATACCTTTAATCAACTGCTTTCATCTTTTATTTTTTAAAGATTTATTTATTTATTTATTTGACAGAGAGAGATCACAAGTTGGCAGAGAGGCAGGCAGAGAGAGAGGAGGAAGCAGGCTCCCTGCCGAGCAGAGAGCCCGACATAGGGCTTGATCCCAGGACCCTGGAATCATGACCTGAGCTGAAGGCAGAGGCTTTAACCCACTGAGCCACCCAGGCGCCCCAACTGCTTTCATCTTTTAAAAAGAAAATGAAAAGCTTCAGAAGGAGACATTTCTAATGCTTATCCCGGGAAGGGAACGCCTTTTCTTTGAAATCCTATGATGTACAATGCATGAGAGGATTTGCCACTTTTCTCCCTGAATGTTACATCCCTTTATAATTGGTATTAGTCTTTGTAATATCTCATTTCTATGGCCTTACTTCATGAATAATTCCTAAGTTTATGAAATTATCCACTGTGTGTGATTTGAAACCCTCAAGCTGCATTTGTCTTTGCTACAAATGTGGGCTTACTCAATTTACGTATCTAGTTTTTGACCAAAGGATCTCAGATGGTGTTTCTTCCTCTTACTACTCAGGAAACCCCTTCTCAGGAGTTTGTGAGTGCTGATGAAGTAGACTCCGGTCTCTGCTCCGAATGTGTTTCTCCCATCTTGACTTTGGTCTCTTTATCCAAGTTTCTCATAGGCTTTCCCAAGCATCTGTTCCACCCAGCACAGTGATCCTTACCCATGGCCAGGTCCAGTCCACAGAATGCCGAGGGTCCTCCTGACTTGTGCTGTAGGAAATAGGTTCTGTCTCCAGCGTGGAACTGCCATTGTGTCCTGGTCCCCGGAGCTGCTGTACTTGGGCACAGAGTCACTTCTGACTCCTAAATGTGGCACCATCTCTCATCTATCCCTTCACTTAAGGGACCTCCATGTAGCCACACAGGTCTGCTTGCTGGACACACAAACACTCTCTACCTTTTTTGTCTTCTCTCTTTTTTTCTTCCACAGTTTCTTCCCAAAACCTCCATGAATATCAACTCATGCAGGTAGGTGTTTCAGAGGCGTTGTAAGGGTACATCCTGATCATTTGCCAAAAGCATCTAAATTCTATGTCTTGCCCAGCCAAAACACCCAGCAACAAGTAGACAAGAAAACCCAGGAGTTTTGGAGATGTTAAAGAATTTGTACAAAGTCATTTATCTATCTTATGAATATTTATTAAGTCTCTACTGCCCAGAAACTGGGGCTGGGTTACAGAGAAAGACATACACTGTCTTTCCTTTCATGGGACTTACGTTCTAATGGTAGGGGGAGACTCAATAAACAAGAAAGTGAAATATTTGAAATCTTTATTTTTGCTCTTGTCACAGTGAACATCTTTTCAGTGCATCAAACTTTTGAGATTTGGGGTTTTTTTTTTTCTTGTTTTTCTGAATGGGCTGGCTGCCTTCTGTTGACTCCTTTAGATGCATCAAGTTGTCTGCCAGGAATGCTGACATCTTTGGAGGATAACAATAAACTTCCTTGGCCTCTGGCTTCCTGTTGGTTTTAGCCAATGGGAAACACCAATAGGATATCAGAAAAAGGGACGAGAGTGAGGTCAAACTATTTGCTCTGTTAGCTCCTTTCTGTAGGTCACCACAGGCTGTCTGTCCCTTGAATGAAGACCACAGCTCCATGAGCTAGTACACCAACCCTTAACAATTACAGTTTCTTACTCCTAGTCCATGCTGAAATTTTCTCAAGAGCATCACATGTAGTTCTGAGACCTCCTCAGCTTATCCTGTGACTTTATTTCTACATAAAATGGAAAGAAAATTTAGAATGCTTCAGTTATAAAATTTGGGGTATTGATATTTATATTTTTTTGCATGAATTACAACACATCCTCCTCTCCCACACATTGTGATCACTACATGATCACCATAAAGATAACACAAAAGGCAAAGGCCAAAGTTGTCTGGATTTCATAGAAAATAAGTTCCAACAAAATCCACTGGGTAAGGAATATGAGTTTGCCAACATCCAAGCCAGTCAACCATGCACCCTGTTTAAACTTGAATGAGACCAGTAGTTTCTTTATTTCTTTATATTTTATTGAGATTAAAGTCATATAACATAAGATTCACCATTTCAACCATTTTAAAAGTGTACAGTTCAAAGGCTCTTAGAACAGTGAGAATGATGGGGCACCTGGGTAGCTCAGTTGTTTGAGCGTCTGGCTTTTGATTTTGGCTCAAGGGGTTAGGGGCACTGATGTGCCACACCATCAAAAATCCATTCGTATCTTTTGACTCCAAAAACTTAACTATTTACAGCCCATTGTTGATTGGAAGCTTTACTGATAAAATAAACAATTACTACATATTTTGTATATTATATACATCATGACTACATTCTTATTTGTAGTAAAGTAAGCTAGAGAAAAGAAAATGTTAAGAAAACCATAAGGAAAATACATTTGCAGTACTGGACAGTATATATATATATATATCTCCATGTGTAAGTCAACCCACAATTGTGGGTCAACTGTATGTTCCAAGGGTGAGGTTCAGTTGATTTCCAGGGAACCAGATGCTGACTCATACTGTTTTAGTGTTAAGTCTAGGCTGCCATTTTTATAGGGCATAAACACTGGGCTCTGCTTGGTTCTTGTGTCCTATTTCTACAGGGTAGAACGACTTCACTATATTTTCCATTTCCAGTCAATGCTTCTATGAAACACCGCCATTTCAAAGTGTGGGAAGTTTGCCGAGAAACAACTGTTTCTTCATTTTTTTAGAGAGAGGAAGAGCTGGGGGTGGTGGCGGGGGGAGGAGCAGAGGCAGAGAGAGAATCTCAAGAAACCTATGCTCAGCGTGGAGCCAGTGGCTCATCTCAGGACCCTGAGATCATGACATGGGCCAAAATCAAGACTCAGACACTCAATTGACTGAGCCACCCAGGTGCCCTAGAGAAGCAACTATTTTTAAATGAAAGCAAAAAGGCACACCTGGCTGGCTTAGTTGGCAGAGCACGAGACTCTTAGCCTCAGGGACGGGAGTTTGAGTTCCATGTTGGGCCTGGAACCTACTGTAAAAAAAATAAATAATTTTTAAAAATTACGGATCTCTGGGTGGCTCAGTCACTTGAGCGTTGGACTCTTGGTTTCTGCTCAGGTCATAATCTAGGGGTTATGAAATCGAGCCCCACGTTAGCTCTGCACTCAGTGTGGCGTCTGCTGGAGATTCTCTTCTTCTCCCCCTGCCCCTCCCCCCACTCATGCTCGCTCCCTCTCTCTCTCTCTCTCTCTCTATCTCCCCCCAATAAATAAACAAATAAAATCTTTAAAACTAAAAAAAAAAAAATCAATGGTTAAATGACAAGCAAAAGAGGAAGTGGTGTTTGTGTTTTGTGTTTCCTTCTTTTCTTGAAATGTGGTTTCCTCTTGCATGACAGTTAATAAGAAAGGCTTGGCTTCTGGTTAGAATGGGTAGAGCCAGTGTAAGTGCCAGGGTGTGTTTTGCCTGGCAGCTTGATGAAAAGCAGCTCGCTCAGCCAAAGGAGTTAGATGAAGAGGGTTTAACAAAGAGACTATATAGGTGTAGGGAGGTAAAGGGGGGGGGGGTCTGAACCCAATTCTAGTGTGTGAGTGAGGTTTTCTTCCTCACCCCAAATGAGACACAAACATCAGCTGGGTGCTCTACAATTCAACTCCATCATGATACCATCTACCTGGAACAACCATAGTGTCAGATTCCATAGGTGAAAAGGCTCAGTCCCACAAGACTGCCCCTGCCCCACCTCTAAAGCCAAAAAAGCCAGGTGATCACAATTTCCCCTTGGAGTTTTATTAATTTTCCAAGGTGGCTGGCTCACAGAACTCAGAGAAATATCTTACTTACTAGATTACTGGTTTGTTATGAAAGGATATAACTCAGGAGCAGCCAGATAGAAGAGATGCACAGGCTATAAAGTGTGGGGAAGGGGCTCAGGAAGTCGGGAGGGCACTGAAAGTTCCAACCCTCCATTTTTGGTTGGTTCCCCCTGGCAACCAGCGCCCATCCTTAGGTGTTTTCCAAAAGTTAACATAAACCCAGTTGTGATGAAAAGGGGCTTGTTACCCATTTCATTGTCTTGTGATACTACTGTCCTCCAATGTGACAAGAGACCACATATTTTAACAAAAGATGCTCCCATTGCCCTTATTGCTAGGAAATTCCAAGGGTTTTAGGAGCTCTGTCCCAGAAGCAAGATGAACGCCAAATATATATTTCTTATTATAAATCACAATATCACAGCAGAGCTAAGGGAAACCAAGAAAGGATGGGGAAAGGGGAGGGAGGGAGTAGCAACAGGGGTGACTCTTATCAGTCTTTGTCTTAAAGTGGCAAGGGGATGGAACAAGTAATGGAACCTGGAATGCCTTAGCCTGTGACAGAAGAAACTAACCATTGCCCAAATGTGCAGGCACTGCAGGGAAGGAGGAGCTTGGAAAATGAATATCCCCGTTGCTCTCTCCTCCAGCTTTACACCTTCTTTCCACAGCTACCATTGGTCAAAAAAGGGTGGAAGGGAGAGCACAAGGGAAGCCCGACAATGCAGTCCATACAGGACAGCCTCCCAGTGCACAGAGCAGAGTGGAGAAGGATGGAAAACAGATTCTTTCACCATAACCCAAAATGAATTGTTACAAGCTAGGAAGGTTTGAAAAGCAGCCGTACCTTATTGAACTGTTCCTTATATTGGGCAATTTGCTTTCTTGGATTGTCGAACCCTATAACCCTAACCGACCCGGCTTCTGTTATGGTGACAGTGACAGTCCACGGCTCCATCAAGGTGAGGTGAGATTAGCAAGTAGGGGTTAAAGAAGAAGATCATCAATGGATCCTTCCTTCTGATGAAGCTTGTGTTATTTCTCAGCTTGTTCATTGTCTCACGGACCACTCTACTGTTTATCTGTGTCTCTCTCTGGGGTTTTGCATTCATGGGCCCAGCACGCTTCCACTGTGCCACTCTGCTGAGTGCTGTTGGGGTTTTACATTCATATCTCCGAGAGAAACCAGCTGAATGGATTGGCCAGTCAGCAGCCAATATGGAGAAGTACTCTAAGGTAGACTTCTCTGCTTGGGCCACCTCATTGTTGGTGCCGAATGGACCAACCCATGGTCCCATCGACTGTGGTTAGGCATGGTACCATGCTTGACAACACGTGTGTAAAAATTTTCTTTCAGTCCACTTTGTGATGTGTATCAGTTCGCCTTACTTGTGTAACAAATCACCCCCAAATTTCATTTGTTTAAAATAACAACTATATTATTTTGTTCATGATTTTGTGGGTCGGTTTTACTTTCCTTCTGGTCTAGTCTAGCCCGGCTGGTCTCTGATGAGCTCATCCATGCATTTGCGGTTAGTTGGTGGGTTAGCTGGTTGTCGGATGGTCTAGCATATTCTCACCGCCCATCTGGAAGGTTGGCAACCAGAGTGGTGGGTTGTAGATGAGTGAATTTTAGCTCTCTTCCACATTGTCTCTCATCTTCCAGTAGACCCGCTTGGGTTCATCCACATCATGATCTTGAGGTTTCAAGGGCAGCAAGAGAGGACAAGCCCCGATATGCAGGCACTTTTCAAATCTCTGTTTCCATCCTGTTAGCTGTGGATCCAGTGGCCAAAGCCAGGCACACAGTCAAGCCTAGAGTCAGCACAGGAGGACTACACAACAAGATGGGGGAGTTCTCTCATCTGTTTGGGCAAATATTCTGTCATTTGTAGAAAACAGGCTGTGAGCACATGAAATGCTTAGAATTTCAGGGATTTCCCATGGATTCAGGAATTTCAGTTTGACATTCAGACAGTTTTAACTTCAGCTCAGCTGACAGTGAGAGGCTTAACCATCTTTCATTTATCATTCAAAGAAACATTTTGAGTATCACCTGGAACAAATATTTTGAGTCTCACAGGGAGGGACTAACTGCCTGCATACCATATCTAAGTGATTATTTGAACATTTCATTGCATTGACTCTAATTCATTTATAAGATAAATGGGACACCAAAAAAGGAAAATATCTGTGTTAGGGATAATAAAGCTATGCCTCATGAATGCAACAAAACTAAGATAAGGAGCAAATCGCTAGGTGTGTATTTGGACTAGCTAAACTAGGGTTTTGTTGGAGGGGGTTGCCATGTTTGTGCTGGCTCTTACAAAGATTCTTCTAATATGAACAAGAAGAAAATTTCAGGACACCATGCTAAAGGGACCAATCAAGAATTTCATCAGCCACGTAGATGAGTGTAATTATGTTGGGTGACCCTATCTCCAAGTCCAAGAATATGGATATGTTGTTTTCCCAAGATGGTAAGCTGAGAAGTGATACCTTAATAGGGAACCAGGTCTATACATAGAGACAGTAGTGCAGTGGGATACACTTTTCCACAGTCTGGCCTTCCACTCTCTTTCTAAGAATTTCACCAAGTAAAGGAGTCTACTCAACGTCGGATCCATTTTCTTGATGTAGACAGAAGTTGGTGCCACTCTCCATTACATGATTTTCTGCACTGAACACTGTCAGGATTCCCAAATTTACTCTTTGAGGCACTTTAATATTATCCACTCTAATGTAACACACTATTTAAGTTGCCCAAACGAAAAGAGAACTAAGGGGCTTTGCATTTTGCCAACTGCCCAATCAATGCCCTCAGCCTTCTCATGCACACTCACGAGGCTCCTTAAGAAAGTGGAGCTATCAAGATAAGAAGTGATGTACTTCCTTCTTCATTAGCTTTAGAAGCTACTGGACTGGGTAAGAAGAAAGAAATTTTCATCTTGTGGGTAAGAGCTGGTTAGGTCTTTCAAGAGAAAACAGAAAATGTTTCATGTGTGATCTTGGGTCTAGAAAAACATCTGGTACTATAAAAGTGTTCAAGGGGATCTTGTTATATGCCTTTTTGCTTTGTTTCTGAGACAGGCTGTATGGGCATCATTTTCCAGCTTCTGCTTGGGCAATGTGTGTATTATGTGGTGCAGAACATACTGAAATGCTTTGGGATTTTTGACAGAGATGATGAGTTGTGTAGTAAGGAGCTTAAGGTGAATCAAAGTACGGCCATACCTTGTTTTACAGTATTTTGCCTTATTGTACTTCACAGAAATGGCATTTCTTTTTCTTTTTTCTTTTCTTTTTTTATAAATTGAAGGTTTGTATCAAGCAAATCTACTGGCACTATTTGTCTGAAAGCATTTGCTCACTTCATGTCTCTGTCACATTTTGGTTATTGTGATATTTCAAATTTTTCGTTATTATTATATTTGTTTGGTGATTTGCGATTAGTGATATGACTCTCTGAAAGCTCAGATAATGGTTAGCATTTTCCACTAATGAAGGAACTTTTCATTAGAGGAAAGTACATTTTATTGAGACTTGATGCTATTGCATACTTAATAGATCACAGTGTAATATAAACATATTTTTTATATGCACTGAGAAACCAAAACATTTATCTGACTTGCCATAGTGAGGGAGTTTGGAACCAACCCTGAAATATCTCTGAGATATGTCTGTGATAAAGTTTCAAGAAACAGCGCCTGAAGTAAACGTAGTGTAGAACCAATTTGCTATTAAAAATGAAGAAAACAGGGGTGCCTGGGTGGCTCAGTGGGTTAAAGCCTCTGCCTTCGGCTCAGGTCATGATCCCAGAGTCCTGGGATTGAGCCCCGCATCGGGCTCTCTGCTCAGCAGGGAACCTGCTTCCTCCTCTCTTTCTCTGCCTGCCTCTCTGCCTACTTGTGATCTCTGTCTGTCAAATAAATAAAGAAAATCTTTAAAAAAAATTTAAGAAAAAATGAAGAAAACAAGGCCTAGAAAGATGAATATGTTTATCCAGGTTGCATGGTGAATAGACAAGCTTGTCACACCACATGCCTCACCTTCATGATAAACACATCAGCCCAATTAAATGCATTCATTGTATTATTATTGTATGTTTTATTTGTGGTCAAAGTGATCTAATGTACACGTCAGTGTTCCTCCAGCTGCTGTGACCCACTGGTGGGGAGCAGAGTCATGAAACCAACTTGATGAGTAATAACCAGTATTTTAAAATAAATTTAAGATGCTATCATCATAAAATGTCAAATGCAGCAGATTGATTTGTGAAACCTGGTTGAGTTCTGTCTCTGTCTGATGGAACACATGGATCTCAGTCAAAAATCTCTCCAAGTCAGCATTGCTAGAAATGTAAAGAAAGCCAGACGCAGAAAGACAAATGCCGTATGATCTCACTTATATGTGGAGCCCCAGTACTCAAGTTCATAGAAGCAGAAGGTAGAATGGTGGTTTCCAGGGGTTAGGGAAAATGGCAAGTGATGGTCAAAGGGTACAAAGCTTTGGTTACTCAAGATAAATAAGTTCTGGAGATGTACAATACTATGTGGCGCCCATAGCTAATATTACTGTAATTATATACTTTAAATTTGCTGAGAGGATAGAACTTACGTTAAATATTCTTACTGCACACACGCACACAACTAACCACAGAGGGGCAGGAGGAAACTTTGGGAGGTGATAGATATCTTTATGGCCTTGATGGTGGTGATGGTTTCATGAGTGTGTACTTATGTCCAAATTCATTGAGTTGTACACATTAAACATGGACAGCTTTTTACATGCCAATCATACCTCAGTAAAGTTATTTTAAAAAGTGAAAAGACCAAATCAGCATTGCTAGAGGTCTCGGCAGTTCTGGAAAACATTATCACCCCTTCCATGTAAAACACTTATTTTAGTTAAACCAGTTTCCAAAGAGGCCTCCAAAAAGATTCATCCTCATCTACATCCAAAACTAATGCTGGGGGCGCCTGGGTGGCCTCTGCCTTCGGCTCAGGTCATGATCTCAGGGTCCTGGGATCGAGCCCCGCATCGGGCTCTCTGCTCGGCGGGGAGCCTGCTTCCTCCTCTCTCTCTGCCTGCCTCTCTGCCTACTTGTGATCTCTGTCTGTCAAATAAATAAAAATCTTAAAAAAAAAACAAACAAAAAACTAATGATGTACAGTATGGTGACTAATATAATAATAATAAAAAGAATCATCCTCATCTAGACACAATTTTGATTTTGTTTTTGTAAAAATTTTTAAAGTTATCTCTAAACCCAACGTGGGGCTTTATCTCACTACCCTGAGATCATGACTCACATACTCTACCTACTGAGCCAGCCAGGTGCCCCGGACACAATTTCTTTACAGTGTATTCCGTAGTAGGTTTTTGGAAGGGAAGAGAACTAAGAATGAAACAGGGAAATGGATGTTGAGAGAAGGGAGTGGACCCAGGAAGTGATCAAGTATAAGTCCTCAAAGATGCTTACGTACAGAATTTGACTTGCAATTAGGTGGTATTGTCCATTGCTGTAAGCAATGTGGCCCACTGGTTCTGCATTTGGGGAAAAAGTAGAATTGAGTATCTCTAGAGAGAGCCCAGGGTTTTCAGTTCCCCACCGTCCTCCTTGCCTCCTCAAAATGGCCCCACTTATTCTTATTACATACTTTGCACTTAAGAGGTATTGGGGCTTAGGATCTTCGTGCAAGGGTTATACAGAGGCTTTGCACTCAGCCTGACTTTCCCAAGTCTTAGCTTTCCCTTTTGCTAGCAGCATTACCTGGAGCAAGTGACAGAATCTCTTTAGGTCTCAACTTCGTCATTGGAAAAGTGGGAAGATGTTATTTGATCTACATTATAAGGTGGTTGTGAGCTTTCAATGAAACAATAGTGTCAAAGCCCTTAGTAAGGGACTTGGCCTACCATAGCAGTTCCATGAATGTTTTTAGGGAGTGAGAACAGAAGGCTAAGAGAAGGGTCTGTAGCAAAATTTGATTTCCGTGCTAGATGCCAATACCTAATGTGTGACTAGGCTGTTCAGGCCATCGGGAGTAAGAGGTTTTTCTGGGATAGGCCTTCGCAGGCCACTACTTTGTTTTGGGGGGAGCTTCCCAGGACCCTGTTCATTCTCATCACCACTTAATAGTGGATCAGTCAGTCCGTAATACACAAAGTCATGGCTATAACCGGAGTCAGGAAAGAGGCATGGGAGACCTCCATCCCTACCCCATGACCACCACCGTCAGTATGACCGTCACCTCCTCCACCACCACCACCACCGTAAGCAGTACCATCATCAGCGTTATGACGTCATTTTCACAAGCACCATCACCACCACTACCACTGTCGTCACCAAAACCGCTCCCGCCGCTGTCCCCACGACCCTTTATAGGACTTACACCGTTGCTGGCATCGCCATCATTGCCATCACTTCCACCTTCACCACCACCACCACCACCACCACCATATCCTGTCCCCATAACAGTTACCTGTTTCAGCACTTGTCACATGCCAGGCTGGTGCCACAAGGTGCGAAAGGTCGTCTTCACTGCACCAGCACCAACGTTATTGGGAAGTATATGCTCTTTCTTAGCGCCATTTTGCAGAATGAGAAAACAGGCCCAGAGACAAAGTCACCACCTCAGAGTGACTGAACTGGTAGCTGCCAATTTGTGATCCAAACTTGGGTTTTCCTGGGCACCGAGTTACGTTCTCATCTAACTGCTATAGCCAACAGCCAACTGTGGGTGAAGGGTTGCAAGAATCGCCCCACAGGCGGACCCCTAAGGATTCCAAACTCAGAGATCAAAGCAGAACCTACACATCAAAGTAGGGGCATGGAGGAAGGAAGGACCTGCCAAGAGAATTCATTTTGCATCCATTTTGTTTCCGCTTCTCTGAAACTACCTCATTGCTGTTATTATTTTCTTATTGCTAAAGTCACGTATAAAATATAGAGCTAATTAAATAAAAAGAAGTTTGAGGGGCGCCTGGGTGGCTTAGTTGGTTAAATGGCTGCCTTCAGCTCAGGTCATGATCCTGAGGTCCTGAGGTCCTGGGATCGAGCCCCGCATCGGGCTCCCTGCTCAGCAGGGAGCCTGCTTCTCCCTCTCCCTCTGCCTTCCTCTCTGCCTACTTGTGATCTCTGTCTCTGCATCAAATAAATTTTTTTAAAAAACTTTAAAAAAAACTAAATTTGAATCACTCACAATGCCATTCTTCTATTAACATTTACAGAATCTCCTTCAGAAGTCAGATCTCATATTTTGCTCTATTACCTGCCTTTATCCTAACGCTAGATTACAACAACCTCCCATGTTATATTAGGAGCCTCCTACAGCATGTTTTTCATTTATAATATCTGATTACTGGCCTTACACATCTTTAAATGCAGCCTTTCTTACATTTTATTCAAGAAAGCATTTTACCTTTACGTGCTCCCACTTACATTTTATGAAATTATCCAGATGCTTCAGTTATATCTTCCCCATTGGTGCCTTCGTCTTCACTGGCACCACATTTGATGGTTTAACAGATTTGAGGGCATATAGTCTTTGCTAATGTGCACTAGAGTTCTTATTCTAAATCTTAATTGCGCCTGGCATTACCTGAGGACGGTGCTTTTTGCATTTCAAAATGATAGCCACAGAGCAAACACTAACAACTTAAAGCCTTCTTTGAAAGGCTTATTTTCAGGGAGGGGCATCACTGCCATTGTTTTCTCCAGGAGGGGGCTTAGGTTTTGAATACGAAATACCTTCACTTCAAAATTCAAATGGCATCCAAAGGTGAAATGTGAAGTGTTCCTGCTCCTGCTTCCCAGCCGCTCAGTTTTTGAAGGCAACAGGTGGCTTCCAGAAATATTTCATGCAAATGCAAAATTGTAATATGGATATATGTGCATATGCCTTTATATGTTTGTGTTTAGGTGTGTATGACATACATAAGCTAAGTACACAGACATAACTGTATAGAGAACAGCTCACATTTGTGCATAGATTCCCTGCTGTGTAAATGTATTATAAATATATGTATGCATATTTCTGATTGTGTATAATGTGCCAATGTCTTCTTTATTATCTCCCCATCTTACACAAATGCTAGCACATGTACTTCTGCCCCTTGGTATCTATCTATCTACTGAATGAACAATATATCTTTAGGATAATCTCCCCCTTTTTATTATAGGACTTCTCAAACATACCCAAATGTAGTGACAATGGCATCAGGAACCCCAAAGACCCGCCACTCAGTTTCAGCAACGATCAACACCTGCCCAAACTTGGATCAAATGTATTCCCACTTGCTCCCCAAACCACCCCCTCACTCCAATTATTTTGACATAAATTCTGCATAGCGTATGATTTTGCCTGCAAAATTTAGTCTCTATCTCCAAAATACCAGGACCCTGTTTGTAGCCATTTTATCATACCTACAGCTTCCTCTGGAGCAACCGTCTGAGTGGACAGATAAGGAAACGGAAGTCGAATTATCGTATTCACGAGAATGAACAACCATTCCTTTCATGTTGTCACGTTGCCAGGCTTCAAACGTTTAAAAAAATATATGTTTGATTTGGGATCCAGTAAGACACTGCGGTTGCAACCAACGAAATGTATTTCTATGTCTCTTTAAATCTAGGTCTCCCCTATGTTTTTCATCCCCTTAAATTTTTTGAGGAAGGTGGAGAAATTGGATAGTTTGCCCTGTGGAATTCCTCACAGTGGGAATCTTGGTGGTTGTGATCGACTGGGAGTTTAAATTCCAGCAGGACATTTATTCCACGTTTGCTGGGTTGTAAGCTTGTTTCCTAGAATCTACTCTCCTTCGATCCTCCTTTCCTTGAGGTAATTCCTCAGAAGTGGAATTGTTGGGTCAAAAGATCGGCAGAAATTAAAGGGTTTTGAGAAGCATTAGCCACCTGGCCTCCAAAGTCTGTGACTGACCGAAATTGACTTTCATGGGGCTTCTTCATTCCAGACATCCTTGCCACATCCTACTTGAGAGAGCTTCTCAGATTGGTGCCCTGGTATCTCAGTGCTATGGAAAGCAGGTGCCTGCCCCTGCTCTCAGGTGAGTGCCCATGAGCCCAGCATCCTAGTTTGGGTTGCTCCCCCCAGTTTGGCACTCTGTGCTGAAATGACTGTGTGCACCAGTCCTATCAGAAACTCTCACACTGAGTCTCTTAGCTGCTCTCCCCAAGCAGAGCTGAGACAAAGACTTGGGAGTAGGTAGTTTATTCCGGAAGGGATCCCAGGAGGCACAAGGGAAGGAGTGGAGGATGTCAGACCAGGAGGAGACAAGAGCCGATGAGGGGTTTGTTAATGAAGAGTTACTCTGTGGGTAATGGCACTCAGCTCTGTGGGGGCACCTCCAAGAGGGAATGACTTATGTGCTTTAGCAAGGCTAGGAGGCTGGGTTATTTCCCCTGGGTCCTCATCCCTAGCTGCTAGATAGCCACGCCCGCATAATTCCCAAATATTTTGGGCTTGCCCTCCACAGGCTGCAGAAAATGCCCTCTTACAGAAAGACAGCTATTTGCATGCATAGGAACCCCCTCTGAGGCTAAAGGGGGCACTTGAAGGACCTGCTACACTGGTCAGACAGCCTAGAGGGGCCATGTTTGGAGTATTGCGGCTTGGTAGTTAAATAACCTGGATCTACCCACCGTTCTGCTCTGGGATTTTGGTTCTTTAAGGCAATACACAAACACCACAAGAGGACTCAAATACAGTTTAAGGCAGGTTTGGGAAGGAGGTCTTATTAGCAAGCATGTGATGTCCAATACTCTATGTCAGGGATGAGCAAACTTTTTCTATAAAGGGCCAGATAATTACTGTTGTCCGCTCTGTGGGCATTTGGTCTCTCTCTGAATGCACCGACTCTGTCCGCACTGCCATGTAACAGCAGCCCCAGGCCTTCTTGGACTGATGGGCATCTCTGTGTTCTAATAAAACTCGATTTATACACATAGAAATTTGAGTTTCATATCATTTTCAAGTGCCATGAAATCTTCTTGATTGTTTTTAGCCATGTAAAAACTGAAAACCATTTTTAACTCTCAGGCCATATAAAAACAAGTCCTGGACTGGGTTTGGCCCGAGGGCAATGGTTTGCTGACCCTTACCCCACAGGAATCAAATATTTATTTTTGTGAAGAGAGCATTCACAGGGAAAGTACTGATATTTGAGCATTTTTTTACTTATAGACATGGCCATGTCCTGTGATTCAGCCCAATACCATGAATCCTTAAAGGTGATGAGTACCCATAATACAGAGCATAGTAAATATTACAGAGGATGTAGGAAAAGCAGATGTTGACCTGTCCCGGGGACTCATCCTGTTCTGTGATAATCCAAACGGGCCATAGGCAGATTTCTTACTCCTCCCCCTTCCATGTGATA
The DNA here is from genome assembly GCA_004024625.1 of Mellivora capensis. Taxonomy (NCBI): domain Eukaryota; kingdom Metazoa; phylum Chordata; class Mammalia; order Carnivora; family Mustelidae; genus Mellivora; species Mellivora capensis. The sequence continues at coordinate 19,210 of PISX010024549.1, forward strand.
CAAATCCAAATTACCTCGATTTTACTTGTCATACTTAAGTCATTTGGGGGCTGGTGTTAGCTATGAAAGTAGATGCCTCCAGATTTTTTTTTTTTTTAAGATTTTACTTATTTGAGAGAGAGAGAGAGAGAGAGAGCATGCATGAGTCATGGCCGGTGGGTAGGGATAGAGGGGGAGGGAGAGGGAGAGAGAACCTGAAGCTTATTCCTTGCTGAGCGGGGAGCCCGACTGGGTCTCCATCTCACAACCAGGAGATCATGATCGGAGCCCAAACCAAGAACCCAATGTTCAACCAACAGTGCCACCTAGGCACCCCTAGATGCCTCCATGTTTTAGCCAAGCATCCCAGCACAACCTGCTTGCAATGAAAGGGATGCAGGAAAATCCGTCTTCAAGTGCCTGGTTATTTGCCACCTATGTACCTTGAGGAAGTGATATTAGGAAGTGTGTGGGGAAGTTTTCTGCATGTCTGATTTCATCCCAGACTTTAATATAAAGCTTTATCTAAAAATGTGGGAGACATTTTTAGATCATTCTACAAAATGGACCATGCCCCAGAGAGGCTCATCCTTTCCAAATTCGCCACAGTTTTGGACTCCAGGATTCTTATGGTCTGTGCTTTTCAGATCCCCTCTTACTCCAGAGAAAACACAGGTTTTTAGCGGTCAGCCTGTCCTGTGCAGGACGACAGCCACCAACCACCTGTGGCTCCTGAGCACCCCAAACTAGGCCAGCCCCCATGGAGATCAGCTGCACATGCAAAATTCCTACTTGGTTTCAAAGACAATCTTACACACAGAAAAGATGTGAAATACTTTATGAATAATTTGTCAGATAGTCAATGAGGGTCGAAAGGATCACCTCTTGGCTCTATCGGGTTAAACATAATGAAACTAACTGTTTTTCTTTGCCTTTAAAAAAATGTGGCTACTAGAAATTTTAAAAGGACCCATGTGGCTAGTACTTTGTCGCCCTCAGACAGGGTGGGGTAGAGGTCTGGACAGGCCCAGAAAGACCACTGCATATGGAGGAGGCTGGCACTTGCCTTTTGGTACTAGATTTGGAGAAAAGGAGCTTTCTGAGCCACTGGGTTTTCAGAAATTGGGACACACAGCTTGTGATACTGTGATTTATAATAAGAAATACATATTTGGGCTTTGTCCCCATTTCCTGCACACAGCTCTTAGAACCTTTGGCATTCCCGGTTCCCAGCGGAGAGTGATAAAGGTGTCTTCTGTTATGGTAATGAGGTGATTTGGGAAACTGACAGCTGGTCAGGGGATAGGGGCAGGGCTGGGAGAGGAGCCAATCATGTGATTTGAAGGCTGGACCTTTCAAGAGGAGCTGGAGAGTGAATTCCGGGCCAAGGACTAAAGATCTAATCAACCCTGGGGGTGCGAGAGGCCGGGGAAGCCTGGTCTGCTGGGGTTGGTGAAGCTGGAGGCCTGGAAAGAGTGGCCACCCAGAGAGGGCATGGAGGTTCTGCGCCCCTACCCAGCGCCTGGCCTCGCCCCTCACCTGCCTCAGGTGTTCTCAAGTGATACCTTTTTCTAATTAACCAGCAATCTAGTAACTGAACTGTTTCTCTGGAATCCTGAGTTGCTCTAGCAAAGTAATGCAACTCAAGGAGGTGGTGATAACCTAGGCTTTCCATGGCTTCTAAAGTTGGAGGCAGGATTGTGGGAGCGAGCCCTTAACCTGTGAGATCTGATACTGTCTCCGGGTAGATGGTGTTGGATTGTAGGACACCCAGCTGGTGTGAGAGCACTGATTGTTGGTGTGAGGAACACCCCTCCTGGAGTCCCCCCCACCCCAGCTTGAAACTGGGTGCAGACCCTCTTACAGCTGCAGCCAGATGGCCCTGGCATGCTTCAGTAGTAGATGCCCGCTGGGACTCGGGTGTTTGTAGCCTGCTTGGAAGGACCTGCGGTGAAGTTAGCTCTCATATGCCTCGGCAGTGGGAGACGAAACCCCTAACCCCATGGGCTTCAGCCAAGCTGAACTGTCCTCTTCTCTCTGTGCCAGGTCTCAGCGTCCTGCTGGCTTTGTCAGGATCAGATGCTGAGAATTCTGGAGGTGAGTTTACTTATAACCAAATGCCAGGGAAAGGAAATTAGGATCCGGCAACCTGCCGGGGGGTGGGGGGTGCGGGGGGGGGGGGAGAGGCCCTTTCCAAGGGAGACTACATGAATCTCTTCCACCTTCTACGTTTTGCTTGCAGCTCCCAAGCACTGCTCACCTTTCTCCATCATCACTGCCACTTACGTAGCTCTTGCTTTGCACCAGGCTCCATGCCAAGCAAATTATGCATGCATCCCATTCAGTCCTGGCATTCCTGCAGAGAAGGTCTGGACAGTATTCTCACTTGACCAACAGTGCTCTAGGGAAGTAGCTGGCTCAAGGTTGCACAGCTGGTGCATGGTGGATTCTGTCCTTTCTTTCCCAGAGCCTGTGTCTAAGTCATGGCAGGAGATACTTTTGTTTTTACCCTACGTCTTGGGTTGGGTGCCCCCCAAGAAGCACACCCTGAGAAAAGGACCTGAGAGCAAATTATTTATCTGGGAAGTGATCCTGGGAATTTCCAGCTGAGAGTAGGAAATTTCCTGGGAAGGTGATTCCTAAGGGTCCATTGTCAAGCAGCTGAGGGGGGCGGGGGAGACATAGTAAAGAGCATGCCCTCCAGCACCCCGGCATGAGCAAGGAAGCTGTTATCTTCTTATTTATCTTTTTAAACTTGCGATAAAATATACATAACATAAAATTCACCATTGTAATCATTTCTCTGTGCACAGCATCAAGCACATTCACACTGCTGTATAACCATCCTCAGCATCCACCTCCAGAACATGTTTCAAACTCTTGCCAGACTGACCTTCCCCCCAAGAAACAGCAGTCCCCCATTTCCCCTCCCACCAGTACTTGTTCTGTCTTTAGGAATTTGACTCCTCTAGCGGTCTCCTGTAAGTGGCATTAAACAGTAGTTCTCCTTTTGCATACCTTAATGTCTTCAGAGTTCACCCATGTGGTGGCAGGTGTTGGAATTTCCTTTTTTCTTAAAGTTGACTAATATTCCAGTGTATGGATGGAGCACATTGTGTTTATTCATCTGTCAGTGAACACTTGGGGTGTTTCTACCTTTTGGCTACTATGAATAATGCTGCTATGAACATGGGGGTGCAAATATGTCTTCAAAACCCTGCTTTCAGTTCTTCCGGCTATATACCCAAAAGTGGTATATGGTATTTCTAATTAAAAAAAAAAATTGTTAAGACTTGCCAAGCTGCTTTCCACAATACGTGCACCATTTTATATGCCTACCAGCAGCGCACAGGGTTACGGTTCCTCTGCATCTTGCCAATACTTGTCTTCTTTTTTTTTTTTTTTCTGATAATAAAAAAGCCCCACCCTTTCTTTTAACACACTGACTCATGTCCGTCATTGATTGAGGGAACTGCTCCGTTGCTAGCACACCCTGTGCTGAGCACAGAGGACTCTGGTGGCCAGAGAAAGCCCTCAGGGAAAGACACACAGACGCTGACAGTTGGAAGTTCTGCTGTTGAGCAGAAGTGGTGTTGGTGGCAGCGGCTGGATGTGGGTGGGGCAGGCGCTCAAGCATGTGTCTGGTAGTGGGAGGGGTGCATGGTAGAGGCCAACAGAGCTATTCCTAAAAGGGCATTTCTGACTACAGCATCTGGGACATCGTATGTATTCAAGGAATGTTTCTTGAATGAATGAGTAAATTAATGAAAGAATCCTGTGTTCCCTGCAGCTTTCTGTCCCATGTGCCCTGAAAATGCCAGCTGTTCCAACAGCACCCACTGTGCTTGTAACGATGGATTTCAGTCTCTGTCTGGGAGGAGCTACATCAAGCCCCATGAGAAATGTGAAGGTAGAGACTCAATCCATGACATCCTGAGATCTGGAATGGGGGTGGGGGCATGTGTGGGGTACTAGTGAGGCAAAGATGCAGTTGTACTACAAGATAGAACATATCAGAGCTGTCTCAGTACCCTTAGAGAAGTCCCTATCCCTTGTGTCCCCCTCACAGTAGAGTTCCCAGGACCTTGAAGTTTCAAGCCTCAATTTTGTTGGTCTATCTGAGAATCTCACAAGAGTGCGGACCATGTCTGTTTTGTTCATTACTGTACGCCGAAGACAGAGAATATGTCACATAACAGAGGCCCAATAAAAAAGTGCTGTCCAAGAGAAGAAATGAGTAACTTACTATCTTGACAGACATCTTCCATGATCTAACCCCAACTCAGATCTTGACACTTAATATCTTCTATGATTTGGCCTCAACTACTCATTGCCCAAGAGAACAAATGAATAACTTACTATCTTCTCACTCAATATCTTCCATGATCTGACCCCAACTCTACTCCAGTTTCCTTTTTCACTACTCCCTTCTACTCCAGCCAAAATCCTTTCTCATTTCCACAAATTCTAAAGGTCCATTTGACTGCCAAAGAGAAAAACCACTCCAGAATATCTGACTGGTAGAATTGTGTAAATTCAGAAGGTAAAGCAGACCATGGTAAATGACTTAGGATTTATTTTATTTGAACGTGGCAAAACACAGATAACATAAAATTTAACAGTTTAACCATTTTTGTGTACAGCCCAATGGCATCAAGCACACTCACACTGCTGTGCAGTCATCCCCAACATCCGTCTCCAGAACTTTCTCCAAACTGAGACTTCTGTCCCTATGAAGCACTGACTGCCTGCCCCCTGCCCCACTTCTGGCTCCCACCATCTACTCTGTGTCTGTGGATGTGACTCCTCTAGGGAACTCCTATAAGTGGAATCATAAAACATTGGATGTATCTATTTTTGAAACTTTTTAGAAGAGTTTAAGGAATTCTCTATTACCCCTTCACCAAATGCCCTGAAGGTTCACCAACAACATGGCCATACTACAATGATGAAAGCTAGGGAATTGATATTTATATAAGGATGTTAAACAAAAACAGACTTTTTTTCCCAGTTTCACTGTTTTTTTTTTCCCCAATGCTCCCCCCTTTTTTTCTGCTTCAAGAATTATTTCAGGGTCCCATTTAGTTGCCATGCTCCTGAGTCAGCAATCTGTCTTTTCTGGTCTTCTGTGAAGACACCAGACATGCCCTTTTGTACTTTGCTTTTTTCACTTAACAGTATATCCTAGAAATTATTCCAAACCACCCAGAGATCTTCCCTCACTCTTTTATGGAGCTGTGTGGATGAAGCATAGTTTATTCAACCTTCTTCTGCATGGGGACAATTTACTTGAATCCTTAGGCTTTTTCCAGTATTTTTGGGAGATGTGTCTTTAGAGTAGAGTCCTAGTGCTCTAGACTGTAGACTGTTGTCTAGATCATGTAAGACTGATGATTCACAGACCTGCACTCCAGACGCAAATAATACATTATATGTTAATTTAAAAAAAAAAAAAAAAGCTGAAGTAGAGTCCTGAGGGTGAGGTACCTTAGTTAAAAGGTAAATCCATATGTAGCTTGATTAGCTATCCCAAATTTAATTCTAGAAAAGTTGTACCAATTGGCATTCTCACCAGCAATGCATAAAAGCACCAGTCTCCCCACAGCCTTCCTGACAAAACATGTTGTCAGAACGCATTGCCAGTCTACTTGATGAGAAATGGCATATCAGTAGATTTTTTTGTGATTTACTCTAATGATGAACAATTTTTCTTATTAACATATAATGTATTATTTGCCCCAGGGGTAAAGGTCTGTGAATCATCAGGCTTACACTTTCCCCGCACTCACCATGCACATATCCTCCCCAATGTCCATCACCATGCCACCCTATCCCTACCCCCCACCCCTCAGCAACCCTCAGGTTGTTTCATGAGATTAAGAGTCTATTGGGGTGCCTGGGTGGCTCAATGGGTTAAGCCTCTGCCTCGGCTCAGGTCATGATCTCAGGATCCTGGGATCGAGCCCTGCATCAGGCAGGCTCTCTGCTCAGCGGGGAGCCTGCTCACCCCCGCTCCATGCCTTCCTCTCTTCCTCCTTGTGATCTCTCTCTGTCAAATAAATAAATAAAATCTTTTTTAAAAGGAGTCTTTTATGGTTTGTCTCCCTTCCAATCCCATCTTGTTTTGTTTCTTCCCTCCCTACCCACCACGACTCCCCACCCTGACTCTCAAATTCCTCATATCAGAGAAAGCATATGATAATTGTCTCTTACTGATTGACTTATTTTGCTTAGCATAATACCCTCTAGTTCCACCCACATCATTGCAAATGGCAAGATTTTGTTTCTTTTGATGGTGCATAGTATTCCATTGTATATATATACTACATCATCTTTATCCATTCATCTGTTGATGGACATCTAGGTTCTTTCCATAGTTTGGCTATTGTGCTATAAACATTCGGGTGCACATGTTCCTTTGGATCACTACATTTGTATCTTTAGGGTAAATACCCAGTAGTGCGATTGCTGGGTCATAGGGTAGCTCTATTTTCAACTTTTTGAGGAACCTCCATACTGTTTTCCAGAGTGGCTGCACCAGCTTGCATTCCCACCAAGAGTGCAGAAGGGTTCCCTTTCTCTGCATCCTTGCCAACATCTGTCGTTTCTTGACTTGTTAATTTTAGCCATTCTGACTGGTATGAGGTGGTATCTCATTGTGGTTTTGATTTGTATTTCCCTGATGGCGAGTGATATAGAGCATTTTTTCATGTGTCTGTTGGCCATCTGGATGTCTTCTTTGCCAAAATGTCTGTTCATGTCTTCTGCCCATTTCTTGATTGGATTATTTGTTCTTTGGGTGTTGCGTTTGATAAGTTCTTTATAGACTTTGGATATTAGCCCTTTATCTGATATGACATTTGCAAATATCTTCTCCCATTTTGTCAATTGTTTTTTGGTTTTGTTGACTATTTCCTTTGGTGTGCAAAAGCTTTTGATCTTGATGAAGTCCCAGTAATTCATTTTTTCCCTTGCTTCCCTTGCCTTTGGCGATGTTTCTAGGAGGAAGTGGCAGTGGCTGAAGTTGCTGCCTGTCTTCTTTGATGGATTCCTGTATCACATTGAGGTCTTTCATCCATTTTGAGTCTATTTTTGTGTGTGGTATAAGGAAATGGTCCAGTTCTATTCTTCTGCATGTGGCTGTCCAATTTTCCCAACACCATTTGTTGAAGAGACTTTTTTCCATTGGACAGTCTTTCCTGCTTTGTCGAAGAGTAGTTGTCCTTAGAGTTGAGGGTCTATTTCTGGGCTCTCTATTCTGTTCCATTGATCTATGTGTCTGTTTTTATGCCAGTACCATACCGTCTTGATGATGACAGATTTGTAATAGAGCTTGAAGTCTGGGATTGTGATGCCACCAACTTTGGCTTTCTTTTTCAACATTCCTCTGGCTATTTGGGGTTTTTTTCTCGTTCCATATAAATTTTAGGATTATTTGTTCCATTTCTTTGAGAAAAATTGATGGTATTTTGATAGGGATTGCATTACATGTATAGATCACTCTAGGTAGCATAGACATTTTCACAATATTTGTTCTTCCAATCCATGAGCATGGAATGTTTTTCCATTTCTTTGTTTCTTCCTCAATTTCTTTCATGAGTACTTTATAGTTTTTTGAGTAGAGATTCTTTGCCTCTTTGGTTAAGTTTATTCCTAGGTATCTTTTGGTTTGGGGTGCAATTGCAAATGGGATCGACTCCTTAATTTCTTTCTTCTGTCTTGCTGTTGGTCTACAGAAATGCAGCTGATTTCTGTGCATTGATTTTATATCCTGACACTTTACTGAATTCCTCTATGAGTTCTAGCAGTTTTGGAATGGAGTCTTTTGGGTTTTCCACATAAAGTATCATATCATCTGCAAAGAGTGATAGTTTGACTTCTTGTTTGCGGATTCAGATACCTTTTTTTCTTTTTGTTGCTGAGACTAGGACTTTTTTTTTAAAAATATCTTTTCAGCGTAACAGAATTCATAGTTTTTGCACCACACCCAGTGCTCCATGCAATGCGTGCCCTCCATAATACCCACCACCTGGCTCCCCCAACCTCCCACCCTGCCCCCTTCAAAACCCTCAGGTTGTTTTTCAGAGTCCACAGTCTCTCATGGTTCATCTCCCCCTCCAATTTCCCTCCACTCCCTTCTCTCCATCTCCCCATGTCCTCCGTGTTATTTGTTATGCTCCGCAAATAAGTGAAACCATATGATAATTGACTTTCTCTGCTTGACTTATTTCACTCAGCATAATCTCTTCCAGTCCCCTCCATGTTGCTACAAAAGTTGAGTATCCACATACACCAGTGGAGCAGAGTAGAGAGCCCAGATATGGACCCTCAACTCTATGGTCAAATAATCTTCAACAAAGCAGGAAAAAATATACAGTGGAAAAAAGACAGTCTCTTCAATAAATGGTGCTGGGAAAATTGGACAGCTATATGTAGAAGAATGAAACTCGACCATTCTCTTACACCGTACACAAAGATAAACTCGAAATGGATAAAGGAC
>PISX010024550.1:0-27689 GCA_004024625.1 Mellivora capensis
GGGAGCCTGCTTCTCCCTCTGCCTCTGCCTGCCACTCTGTCTGCCTGTGCTCACTCTCTCTCGCTCTCTCTCTATGACAAATAAATAAATAAAATCTTAAAGAAAAGAAAAGAATGGTGTCCCTGCAGTACCCGTCCTCCCAACCCCCTGTGGATGCTAAGATTCCTTCATTGGACAGACCCATCTATCCCTGAGACTGGACAAGATATGCAATGAAGAAAAGACATCTCACTTACTTGAATTCACTGAACTGTTTTCCTTTGAAACAGAAGCAAAAGAAAGAGTCATCTATAAAACCAGGTCTGCCTGGCCCTCCTGACTACTCAGTCTGGGCATAACCTGGTAGGAAGTGTAACATTTAACCAGCTACGACGACTGGCTCCTCCCTTACCTCAAACACTTGCTCATACACGCTTTTCCTTGAAGATGATCTTCACCTTTCTTCTTACCTGCAAAGACTGCCCTCATCTGAGACCCTTGTCATTCTCACCTCTCTTCCTGGGCTTCTGAATCAAATCCTCCACATTCTTTTTCTTTTCCAAGTCTCCCAAGTGCAGCCAAACTCTCTCGCCCTAATTACCAAGGCAGAAGTTCCAGAACCACTGATTTGGAAAGAAATCTCAGCAAGGATTTTTATTGGCCGAGTTGTCTGGTTTGACTTTCAAAAGCAAGACTTGTTCATGTCTGCTTTGGGACCCACAGGGCTCCAAAAACTCATTCTCTCCAGCAAGGATCCTACCCTCTAAAGCCTCATTGTTTCTATAAACATTCACTGCATAGACATTACACGATAAAATATGATGTCTGCCCTAGGGTTCCTCTGCCCACTGAGCTTTCGAGCTAGAGAAAAAAACAGCATTATCCACATCTAATTTGCTTTTAAGGCCATCTACTAAATTCTTTTTTTTAAAGATTTTATTTATTTATTTGACAGACAGAGATCACAAGTAGGCAGAGAGGAAGGCAGAGAGAGAGGAGGAAGCAGGCTCCCTGCTGAGCAGAGAGCCCGATGCTGGGCTCGATCCCAGGACCCTGGGATCATGACCTGAGCTGAAGGCAGAGGCTTTAACCTACTGAGCCACCCAGGCGCCCTCATCTACTAAATTCCTTTTTTTTAAGATTTTATTTATTTATTTGAGAGAGAGGCAGTGAGAGAGAGCATGAGCGAGGAGAAGGTCAGAGGGAGAAGCAGACTCTCCGTGGAGCTGGGAGCCTAATGCAGGACTCGATCCCGGGACTCCGGGATCATGACCTGAGGCGAAGGCAGTCGTCCAACCAACTGAGCCACCCAGGTGTCCCCATCTACTAAATTCTTAATGAGTTGCTGCATTTGTCGAATCCAGGACTGTTAGATTTTTTTTTTTAATTATTGCAGTTCTATGGTGAAATTCTCCGTATTTTCATGAACATAATAGAAGTTATTTTAAAAATCCGTGTTTGGCAACTCCAATTTCTGGATCACTGTGGGTCAATTTCAATCACCTTTTTCTTTGTTTTGGGTCATTTAGTCTTTATTTTTCCTGAAAAGAATTAATTTAGGTTTTAGCACACATTGCTTATAAAAATATGTGGAGGCTCTGCCTGGTATCTTTATCCACAGAGGATTTTTTTTCCTTCTGGTAAGCAAGACAAATACCAGGAGGCCATTTTTATCCCATCAAGATTGTAAATCCTTTACTCAGGAGGGTAGGGAAATGAGCAGTCTTGTGTACTTTTGGAAGATAACTGCCCAGTATATACCAAATCTAAAAGCGATTATTCTTGGATACAAAACCGGTTCTAGAAATTTCTTCCAAGGAAATAACAGTACAAAAGCATGAGAATGGATGTCATTGTTCTAATTTTTCATTGAACTGCTTAGAAGATACAAACCGAACATTCGACAGGAAATTGGTTAAAATCTGCTACATATGTTGTAGACCAATATTGGTAGAAAATGCTTCCAACATATTACTGAGGGAAGAAAATCAAGTTACAGCATCTTATGCATATTATCCTAGTTTTGCAAAACTGAACAGATCCGTGTCCATATGCACAGATACCCTAAAATTATCCAGTATTGTTTACGTATGTCAGAGATGTTACGTGAGTGCTTTTTCTGAATTATTTTGCTTACCTAAAACTTTCAGGCATGATTTTTTAGAAAAAAAAATCTAATTTTACATGGGGATAAAGGAAAAGATTCTCCAGAAGACAGAGGCATGATAAAAATGGCAAACTGTAACTCACAGTAACCCTATAAATATTTGCATTTAGATATGGTATATTTAAGAAAATGCCAAGCCTCTAGGTGGACTAACAGGGACAAGAGGTTCAGAGAACAAGTGCTTTAGAAGTACATAGAAAGGGGGGTGGGTGTGTACTGGAAGAGTTAAGGGAGCGCCAGTTCTTTAAATAAATCTCCTAAGAGCAGGTTGGAAAAGACAAATGTGAGAACCAATTCAACCTGAAGGGCAGAGGTGAGGGAATCACAGAAGAATTGATCCAGAGCCGTTTTCAACTGGGCCTGTGTCCTGGCCTACAAGTATTCTTTTTAATTCCGCGCACCTGCAAATTCTCCCTTGTCTCAGCTCATCTGAGCTGGGCTTTCTAATTTCTTGCAACTGAAAATATCCTGCTAGAAAGAGCCAGGAGGTCCAGCAGAATCTGGTAATGACAGAGTACCGTGTTTTGTTTGTTTGCTTTTAAGATTTTAGTTATTGATTTGTTAGAGACAGAGAGAGAGAGCACAGGCAGTGGGAGCGGCAGGCAGAGGGACAAGCGGGCTCCCGGCTGAGCAGGGAGCCCAATGCGGGACTTGATCCCAGGACCCTGGGATCATGCACGACCTGAGCCAGGCAGCCCAACAGAGCAGTGTTAGGGGCGCTGGATTTCTGATGGTAACATGGAACTCAAGTAACCAGGGTCCCGGAAGGTAAGGTCTGGGGGGGGGGGGGGAAGTGTGGGAAACTTCTCTCTCTCCAGTAAATATACACTGAAGTAAACTGTTCAACCCGGCGAACCTGAAAGCTACTGAGGCAGCTGGGAAGCCCCGGGTAGTATCCAAAATGCGCTGTGCCTTAGTAGCTTAGTTCAATGTCCAAAAGGCATGCTAAGACACGTTCCCCCTTTTCCCACACCCCTTTCTTATGATCTTTTATGGAATTAAAACAAGTTCCTCTTTTCTTTTTCATTCCGTCTGTTCCTGTTACAAAAGACCCAGAGGAGACAGTGAGGTGTGGGCTCTGCACGACCGATGATGCACAGAGAAGTCTTAAATGGGGACGCCTGGGTGGCTCAGTTGGTTGAGCGGCTGCCTTCGGCTCAGGTCATGATCCCGGCGTCCTGGAATCGAGTCCCACATCGGGCTCCTTGCTCGGCGGGGAGCCTGCTTCTCCCTCTGCCTCTGCCTGCCACTCTGTCTGCCCGTGCTTGCTCGATCTCTCTCCCTCTCTCTCTGACAAATAAGTAAAATCTTTTTTTTTTTTTTAAAAGAAGTCTTAAATGGTCAGATGCAAACAAGCTTATTGTGGCTGGAGAAGTGAAGATCTGAGGAGGACAGGCGCCAACTGCAAAAAAAACCTTTTACACTCAAATTGCAGGTTGCATGATTTTATGTATTTTTATGAAGTGGCCACTTCCTTCGATTGTTTTAAAAGCTTCTGAGAAGAATCCTTTTCCTGGGGTGCCTGAGTGGCTCAGTCTGTTAAACATCTGCCTTCAGGTCAGGTCGTGATCCCGGCGCCCTGGGATGGAGCCCGGTGTTGGGCTCCATGTTAAGCAGGGAGTCTCCTTCTCCCTCTGCCCCTCCTCCACTGCCCTTGTCCTCCCAAAAAATTACTATTATTAATAATAAAGAATCATTTTCCAGGTATAACTGATAATGACTAACTGGGGCTGAGCTCCTTACAACTTTTTGTTTTGATTTTTTATTTATTTCTTTGACAGACAGAGATCACAAGTAGGCAGAGAGGCAGGCAGAGAGAGAGAGAGGAGGAAGCAGGCTCCCTGCGGAGCAGAGAGCCCGATGCGGGGCTCGATCCCAGGACCCCGGGATCATGACCTGAGCCGAAAGCAGAGGCTTTAACCCACTGAGCCACCCAGGCGCCCCCTCCTTACAACTTTTAAGTAATTGTCTTATTTATAATATAGTTTTCCTCTCCACCAAGTTAGACATTTCCAGGGCACCTACTGTTTGGTCTGAGGTCACGGTCATTGAGCAGTAAACAAAGTTCCTGCCCCCATGGAGCTTTTCTTCTAATGGACATGGACTTCGTCATGTCCATACCTACACTTCTGCTAATGTCCTGACCTTGCTTATCGTTTTTAAGGCCTCTCTCCTGTGTAGATTAGGTTGGATGTGAAGGTTCTGACTGAAATTTCCTGTGCCGTTGTCACAGGGTTTGTGTGTCTGGAGGACTGTGAAATTTGGGCTCTGCTGGAAACACTGTCTACGTTGACACACAAACAGGATGATAAAAAAAAATTCAGATCTCTCCTGAATTTTAAAACACAGTATTCTTTTTAAATACAGTATTTTATAAATATTCTCTGCTGTGTGGATTTTCTGATGAAAATGAGAAGTCTACATTCTGAAGAACATTTTTATCACACTCATCACATGGGTTGGATTTATCACCACTATGGACTCTCTGATGAACTTGAAGACGTGAACTTTTACTAAAGCCCTTACCACAGTCAAAACATTTGTGGGGTTTATCTCCCGTATGGACTCTCCAATGGGCTTGAAGATGTGAGGTCTGATTGAAGCTCTTCCCACACATGCCACATTTATAGGGTTTCTCTCCCGTGTGGATCCTCTGATGAACATGAAGATATGAGTTCCAGATGAAGCCTTTCCCACATTCTTCACATTTGTAGGGTTTCTCCCCCGTATGGACTCTCCGATGGGCTTGAAGATGGGAGCTCCAACTGAAGCCCTTCCCACACACATCGCATTTGTAGGGTTTCTCTCCAGTGTGGACTCTCTGACGGTCTTGAAGATGGGAACTCTGACAAAAGCCCTTACCACATGTCTCACATTTGTATGGCTTCTCTCCTGTGCGGACTCTCTGATGGACCTGAAGATGGGAAATCTGAGTGAAGTACTTACCACATGTGTCACACTTGTATGGTTTCTCTCCTGTGTGGACTCGCTGATGGGCCTGAAGGTGGGAATTCCGACTGAAGTTCTTATCACACACGTCACATTTATATGGCTTCTCTCCGGTGTGGATTCTCTGATGGGCTTGAAGATTTGAGGCCTTACTGAAGTCCTTCCCACATACCTCACATTTATATGGTTTCTTTCCCGAGTGAACTCTCAGGAGAGGACCGGGATTCTGATTAACCAGCTCGTCACATGCCTCCCATCTGTAGGTTCTGTCTCCAGGCTGGGCTTTCGGATAGGCCTGAAGTTGTGACGTCTGACTGAAGCTTTTATCACATAGCTCACAGTTAGAGGATTTCTCTCCAGTGTCATATACACAGCAAATGCTGAGATGTAGGCTATGACCAGAGCCCTTCCCACACATGTCACCCCTATATGGATCCCCTCCTGGGTGGAGGGACTCATGGGTGGGAAGACAGGAGTTCTGGGTGAAGCTCTTAGCACATACCGGATGTTTGCAGGGCTTTTCTCCTGTGTTGACTCCCCGATGATTTTGCAGGTCTGAGCTCTGACTGAAGCCCCCGTCACACTCATCATTCCTACCACATCTCTCCCCTGAGTGAATGCTCTGGCAAATGCAAAACACTGAGCTGTCACTGATGTCCTGCCCACACGCACTACGTACATTGTGCTTCTCTCCTGAGTGAGCTATGCTATGTTGACATGATTCCTTCGTGAAGTCACTGTGGCTACAAGCCTTCCTGCTTTTGTGTCCTTCCTGATCATGATGATGGGAGATCCTTGTCGTAACACAACAATCACACTCACATAGTTTATGTTTTATGTCAACCTGCCGACACCTACTCTGGTAAGTGTGTGACTCTCTCAGACAGATTTTCTTCCAGAAATCACCAGCGGTCTTCACTGGAAACTCTCGACTTCTGATATTATTGGAACTCTCCCCTTGAAGCTTTATTACATAGTTTTCATCTTCAGAAACCGGAGGAGATTCTCCTGCCCACATCTGACTGGAGAAAGCACTTCGTTTTGGCAACTTGGACTTCTTGCTTTGCAGATTTATTATTGAGTCTTGATTTCTGGTTAATTTACTTGTAAACTGTTCCCATAGCTGCCAGCATATAACATCTTTATGTAAAAGGTAGCTTAATCCTACTTTTTGAAAAGCCTCTATCTCATTTCGATTCCTGAGCCCTGGAAGGATAAAAGAGGATTCAGAGGTGAAAATGTGGGCAAGTGAAATATTTCATTGGTCAATCACACTCAGAGAACTTATTCAACCCGTGAAGACTTCAGCTTGACTTTCTCACTGGCTTTTTTTTTTTTAAAGATTTTATTTCTTTATTTGAGAGAGAGGCAGTGAGAGAGCATGAGTGAGGAGAAGGTCAGAGGGAGAAGCAGACTCCCCGTGGAGCTGGGAGCCTGATGCGGGACTCGATCCCGGGTCTCCGGGATCATGACCTGAGCCGAAGGCAGTCGTCCAACCAACTGAGCCACCCAGGCGTCCCTCTCACTGGCTTTTTTATCCCTACAGAAATGAAGAGGTAATGATTGGGCTCCTGCCCGCTAAGGGCCAAGAAGACTTACTTCCAATGATATCAAAACTAATGTCTGGGGTCAAAATTAGAAATACAAGGCTTCAGAGCAACAAAAAGATGTCCCAGAAAGATTATATAGAGGAGAAACTTTACTTCCTTGTCCATAAAAATAATCACTTAAATAATTCTTGCCTTTTCTGCAGCAAGTATATAAGAGCTACAAAATCGTACATATTTATAAGCCTTAAAATCACGGTTACATTACACTACCTGCATATTTGTAAAAGACAAACCAAAAATGGCTACAAAAGGCTAAATCTGTCTTTTTTTTTTTACATCTGTTTGCAGATGGGATTATCAGGTGATGCCAAGAGTTCCCACAGGAAAAAAAGAGAGGACATCTTTAAAAAGTGAAACGAATGTATTTGCAAAAGGAAATACTTCCTCTGTCCTAACAATGAATCCATGTGATGGTACATTTATATCCTTAATTTAGCCAGTAAACACACACCAAACAAGCTAGATTTGAGAAAATTCCCCTTTATGTCCATGAAGTCCTAATATATGATATTCAACTGATGAACATTGTAACTAGAAAAAAAAAACCTAGAAAATGTAATCCCACAGTGGACACATCCCACGGGAGTCAAATCCTATGACCATCATGGCCACTTAATTTGGCTGGATTTCCTGATAAGCCTGGATGGTTAGTGTCATTTTTTCAGGTTTTGTGGGCTCATACGTGCATAAAGGGTGCTGTGGCGGTCGGCATGCGAGATGGTGACCCAGTGGTCCCTGCCTCTGGGTATCCAATACCCCTACAGAGGTCCCCTCCCACAATGTACCAGGATCAACCTATGAAACCAACAGAACATGGCAGAAGTGATGCTATGTCATTTCCAAGGTTAGGTCAGGGAAGACATGGTGGCTTCTGCCTTCCACTCTCCACAGCTCTTGGGGAAACCAGATGCCATGTTTTAAGGACACAGGTAGCCCTAGGGAGAGGCCCACTTGGCAAGGAACTGAGATGCCAAACAGCCAGCAAGGAACCGAGGTATTTTGCCAACAACAATGTGAATGAGCCCATCTTGGAAGTAGACCCTTCGGCCCCATCAGGCTCTCAGCTGCAGCTCTGGGGCTCCTTGTCAGTGACTTCATGAGATCTGGAGCCTGAACCACCCAGAAACTTGCCCCAAGATTCCTGGGCTCACATTAACTGTAAATAAATATTTGTGGCTGTAAGCCAATAAGTTCAAGAGTAATGTGTTATATAGCAGTAGTTAGTTAATACAAGTGCCACAGAACTTCTAATCAGGTAGACATTAACAATGTTCTGAAATAGTCCTTCAGTCACGCTAGCTTATTCTGCTCCTGCAAACTGTCTCCGGGAGGAGCGCGAGCAGTGGGATCCAACTTAGCACCATTCTCTGGGAGCTTCTGTTTGTGAAGATCATTAAGGGAGAAGAAACCCTTTAGTCTGTGCTTCTGTGCAGTAAAAACAGACCTCAAGAAGATTCTTCACAGATGGGGCAGGGCACCTAGGTGGATAGATAAAATGCAAAATCCTGGGGTGTTCTGATGTTTGCTTGAAGAGCTTTTAATAAGGGACAGGGGAGGGGCGCCTGGGTGGCTCAGTGGGTTAAAGCCTCTGCCTTCGGCTCAGGTCATGATCCCAGGGTCCTGGGATGGAGCCCCGCATCGGGCTCTCTGCTCAGCGGGGAGCCTGCTTCCCCCTCTCTCTCTGCCTGCCTCTCTGCCTACTTGTGATCTCTGTCAAATAAATAAAATCTTAAAAAAAAATAAGGGACAGGGGAACAGAACATGCTGTGAGGTTGCTCCGCATTCGGAGGAGTACGGCGTACAGAGGACTGTGCATTTGTCAGAACCGCACACTAAAGATGTGCAAATTTAAACGGTACCTCAGTAAAAGGAACTGTAAATCAAATAAGTCATTTTATGCCCTGAGAATTCATGGGGCTGTACGTTTATAATTGGTGCAGTTTTCTGTACCTGAGATATATTTCAGTAAAAAGGCCAAAATTAAAAAAATAAAAGTATACGTATTGCATAGAGCACTGGGTGTGGTGCAAAAACACACACACACACACACACACTGGGTGTGGTGAATGCTGTTACACTGAAAAGAAATAAAAATAAATTATTTTTTTTTAAAAAGTATAGATTTGTACATGGAGGCAAAGCAACTGGGAAACTACCTAATTAGAAGCAAACAGACAGGGCGCCTGGGTGACTCAGTTGGTGAAGCGTTTGCCTTTGGCTCAGGTCATGATCCCGGGGTCCTGGGATCGAGTCCCGCATGGGGCTCCCTGCTCCGTGGGGAGCCTGCTTCTCCCTCTGCTTCAGCCTCTCTCTTTCTGTCTCTCATGAACAAATAAATAAAATTTTTTTAAAAAGCAGCAGCAAACAGACCATGGTAATCATGGGATCCTACCCCCAAGGTTAGGTTTATACGTAAGAACAAGGCAGCAAGTTGGATGGGGCGAGCATCCAACATATCTGACCGCATTCGGCTTCGCGCAGCAGAAGGATACATGGAAAGAAACAACCGAAGGACCGGGGAGACCTTCCCCTCACTACTCACACCACCAGATTCACAGAGGGATTTTTCTGGTTTTTTGGAGGCAGGGGAACGGATGCGGGGCTGGGGCGGGCTGGCCATCAGGAAGGTGGGGAGGACCCCGAGCTGCACGCCTCTCACCTGAACGCCCATCGCCCTGGGTTTCTGCCTCCATCATCCAAAGCTTCTCTTCTCTCCCCAACGGTAATGTCGTATCTAATCTGAAGGGTTCACGGCCTATGAAAAAGAAATGGCGTGTGACAACGTGCATAAATTGAAGGCAAAAATGCTAATTCCAGAATTACAATCTTCACGCTCTTTATGTAGTATTTTCCCAAATTCTGACCATGACTTGTTGTAACAAATACCTTTTACATTGAGATCCAGGATACAAGCACACAGATGATGTGCTGACCTCACTCTAACCACAACCTACTCCTGCCACATTTCCTTTCCTGCTTTTGCTCACAATTTCTGTTGCATAGTATGTAGCTCCTGACAAGGAGCTATGCCATTTCTTTTTTTTATTATTAAATATTGTATGTATTTATTTGACAGAGATCACAAGTAGGCAAAGAGTCAGGCAGAGAGAGAGAGGGAAGGAGGCTCCCCACTGAGCAGAGAGACCGATGTGGGGCTCAATCCCAGGACCCTGAGATCACGACCTGAGCCGAAAGCAGAGGCTTAACCCACTGAGCCACCCAGGTGCCCCAGCACTACGCCATTTCTGACCTGTTTCATTCAACACAATAATGACGTAAGTCACCAACTGATTATAAACCTCACAAGATGTCACAACTGTAATCTGACAAAAAAACAGACAAAGTAGGGACGCCTGGTTGGCTCAGTTGGTTAAGCGGCTGCCTTCGGCTCAGGTCATGATCCCAGCGTCCTGGGATCGAGTCCCACATCGGGCTCCTTGCTCGGCAGGGAGCCTGCTTCTCCCTCTGCCTCTGCCTGCCACTCTGTCTGCCTGTGCTTGCTCGCTCTCCCTCTCTCTCTGACAAATAAATAAATTAAAACAAAAAAACAGACAAAGTACAGAGAAGATGTCCCACCAGAATGAGGAACCTGAGACCCCAAGTTTGGGGAAGCACTGTAAGAATTCCCAAATCTTAAACATTTGAAACCAAGACATTCCAGGGGGCTGACGTTGAGTCAGAGAGAGCCCCTGTGCTCACCCACAGAGAGCAGGTTCCTAAAGTTCTCCAGCATCACATCCTGGTCCAGCTTCCTCTGGATGGGATCCAGCAGGCCTAGCTCCTCTCCGGTGAAGACCACCGCCACGTCCTTAGATGTCACGGCCTCCTACAACACCGAGCACACGCAACCTCATCTCATAACCAATGGCCAGTGGGGACAAGGCGTGCTGAGAAGGTGGGAGGATGGGTCAGATGCTGCTCTGGATTCTGAGGGCCTTGGCTCTACCTAAGTAGTTTCCTCTTCTCCACCCCACATGTCATTTCCATGACTTTGCCACAGTCACATCAAACATACGACTAAAAAATTAAAAACTCATTTAAAATTTAAAATAATTAAAAATTTCAAATAAAAGTTAAATTTTAAAAGTTGAATTGCAATTTACAAACTGCAGAAAGGAGGGATGGGGGAGGATGGGGTAACCAGGTGATGGGCATTAAGGAGGGCACGTGCTGCGATGAGCACCAGCTGTTCTACGTGACTAATGAATCACTGAACACTACGTCAAAAACTAATGATGTATTATATGTTGGCTAACCGAACATGATAAAAAGAAAAGAACACAACCGATTACAAATAATCCCTGTACATTTAACGTGGTGTCATTTGTGAGTATTCCTACAGTCAGTGCCCTAGAACAGTAACTCTGGAATCATGGGGTATATACATCTTATAATTTGATCGGTATTACCAAATCGTCCCAGAGATGTTAGGTCAATTTAGTCCCAGCAGTCCCAACAAATAATTTTTGTCTTTCCTTTCTGACTCACACAATCACTACATCAGGGGACTATCACTTCATTACAATCTGACAAGCCAACAGGTCACCCTTCTTGGGGAGCGAGACAAAGGACCCTCTGCAGTCTGAAGGCCATGCCACCTACCCACGACAGCATTCAAAGTGTCCAAGTGTTCAGCGTTTCTTGCTATACCGTGTAAGTCCCCAAGCCCTGGCCCTCACAAGCTGTTAAGATCTTCAGACAAATCCTTACTCTAGTTCCTCATCTGTGTGATGGTGTCCATACTGGAAGACTGCTAGTTATGTAAATGGATATATTTATAATGTTTTCATAACTGTGCTGCCTGATTCAGTAGCCATGTGACTCACATGTGACTAGGTAAATTTAAATTTTAAATTACATAAAATTAGAACTTCACTCCCTCGGTTGCACTAGCCGTGTTTCAAGTGCTCAAGAGCCACACGTGGCTAATGACCACCACATTGGACAGTACAATGTAGACGATCTCCGTCGTCGCAGATGTCCACCGGACAGATGTATAGAACACATACATCTGCCACAGAGTAGGTCCTCAACGGATGCTCGTTTTTACTAATGTAATTATGATTGATATGGTAGGTGTATGAATACAGTTCCACATTGATTTAGTCACCCCTGCTTTCTTTTGATTAATGTTTGCATGGTGTATCTTTTTCCACCCTTTTACTTTCAACCTGCCGATACCATTATATTTGAAGTGAGGTTTTTTTTAACTTGAACATCTAACTAGTTTTATAAAGTGTCTCATGAATAAGGTAGCATCCCATCTACCTGCCAGCAAGTAGAAGGGAGCCCCCTGAGGTGAGTTTCTTATAGACTGCATGGAGTTGGGTCACATTTTTTATTTTTTTATTTTACTTTTTAAAAAGATTTTATTTTTATTTATTTGTCAGAGAGCGAGAAAGAACACAAGCAGGGAGAAAGGCAGGCGGAGGGAGAAGCAGGCTCCCTGCCAAGCAAGGAGCCCGATGTGGGACACAATCCCGAGAACCTAGGATCATGACCTGAGCTGAAGGCAGAGACTTAACTGACTCAGCCACCCAGGCACCTTGGGTCATATTTGTTTTTAATTTTTATTTATTTCCAATGTAACTGGCAACAAATACATTAGTTTCCTTCATTTGATAATGTCTTGATTCTCCCTTCTTTCTCAAAGGCTATCCTTACTGGACACAGAATTCTGAGTTGGCAGTTCTTCTCATTCAGCACCTTAAAAATAGTGTGTCGAGGCGCCTGGGTGGCTCAGTGGGTTAAAGCCTCTACCTTCGGCTCAGGTCAGGATCTCAGGGTCCTGGGATCGAGTCCCGCATCGGGCTCTCTGCTCAGCAGGGAGCCTGCTTTCCACTCTCTGCCTGCCTCTCCACCTACTTGTGATCTCTGTCAAATTAAAAAAAAAAACAACACCAAAAAAATAGTGTGTCATTTTCTTCCGGCCACCATAGTTTCTGATGAGAAATCCACAGTCTTGGAATGTTTTTTCCCTTATAGCTAAGGTGTCGTCTCTTTCCCTTAAAATTTTTTTTCTTTGCTTAGTTTTCAGAAGTTTAACTAGAATATGTCTTGGTGTACTTCCTTTTTTCTTTTTAGCTATTATTATTGCATTTACTATTGCTACTACTGTTAGTAAAGACAGAAGAGTACTGAAAAGAGGGGAAGGCCCCAGAATAGTTTGTGTGTTTATCTTTCTCATTATCAAACCTTAAAGAAACATCTAGTTTAAATAATTAGTCTGTAATTGGTTATTTTTTCTAATTTAATTTTTTCATGTTCCAAGATTCATTGTTTATGCACCATACCTAGTGCTCCAAGCAATACGTGCCCTCCTTAATATGATAGCTGCTCTAAAATCTTTATCCAGTGGATGAATCTAGAAGACTTTATGCTAAGTGAATAATAAGCCAGTCATAAAAAGGATTGTGTATATGATTCTACCTATATGAGGTATCTAGAATAGTCAAATACATAGAGACAGAAAGTAAACGGGTGGTTTCCAGAGGCTGGGGTGGGGAGCTGGTGATAGGAGTTACTGTTTAATGGGTACAGAGTTTCAGTTTGAAGATGAAAAAGTTCTGGAGATGTGTGGCGGTAATGCTTGCACGACACTGTGAATGTACTTAATGTCACTGAGCGGCACACTTAAAACCACTTAAAATAATATATGTTATGTATATTTTACCACAATAACGAAGTCTTTGTCAGATAACGGACATTGTATATCACTTATAACTGAGAACTGCCATCAGCGAGCACCATCTTACTGTGTCTGTTGATCATCTTTCAAACCAGTGGAGATATCACTGGTTCTTGTAAACTAAGTGATTTTCCACTGAAACTTGAACCTTTTGAGTTTTATGTTATCAGACTCACGATTTCATTAAAATCTTCTGTTTGACTAGGTCTCCTCTGACACATCTTTCAAAGGGGAAGGGAGACAGAGCTTTGTTACTGCCAGCTCGGGGACGGAAGCCCAGATTCCCCACTTGGCCTCTGTTGACATCTGGTGGAGTGAGAAGGTCACTACTTCTGGGCTCAGACTTCTGGCCCTTTACCAGGTCCACGGAGATAATATTATACCCTGGCTGAAAGGGGTGGAGGTGGGTTGCTACTGTTCCCCATTGGCTTCTTCTTCTTCTTCTTCCTTTTATAAAAGTTTTTAATTATTTAATTTATAAGATTATATGACTACACTTTTTTAAAAAAATTTATTTATTTGTCAGAGAGAGAGGGAGAGAGAGAGAGCGAGCACAGGCAGACAGAGTGGTAGGCAGAGGCAGAGGGAGAAGCAGGCTCCCTGCCGAGCAAGGAGCCCGATGTGGGACTCGATCCCAGAACGCTGGGACCATGACCTGAGCCGAAGGCAGCCGCCCAACCAACTAAGCCACCCAGGCGTCCCCTATAACTACACTTTTTTAAAAAAAGCTTTTCCCCAGTGTTCCAAAATTCATTGTTCATACACCACACCCAGGGTTCCCCATTGGCTTCTACTGACATGAGGGATAGTGGGAGTTTGCCTCAACTCCACTGGGTAGTAGTCAAAGCCCTGAATTTCCACTAGGCTTCCCTTGACACCACCCATGCTTGGAAAAGGAGAGGCAGCTCATTGCTGCTAGGTGAGAGTGGAAGTCCAGGCTCCCACATTGTTTCCACTGATGCCAGTGGCAGGTGGGTGCTCATTACTCCCTGACAGGCGGGTTGGGGTGGCTCATTACAGGCTGGCAAGGCAGGAAGTCTAGGCTCCTTGTTATAGCCTGGTAGGGGTAGGTGTGGGGCCCCAGGTTTTTGGCATGTGTGTGGTTGAAAAAGAGCAGTTACTATCTAAAAGTTTTCTATCTTGCTAAGCTGCCCTTTCCTCACCCTCTGGCCAGAGAAGGCTTTCTTCGGCTTTTTGGTCTGAATTCATTGGTATTTCCATGTTGCCATCTTCTCCAGCAAGAAGTCTGGGGTACATGAGGCAAAAAGAAAGGCCAAATATCTCACCACCATGTCACTCCTCAAGTTAGGTCCCTAGCCAGCCGGCCTTCTCTCCACCTTTCATGTTTGCTTTACATATGACATCCAGGATTTTTAGCTGTACCTAGTGGGAAGAATAACATGTCCTCCATATTCCCAGAATGGGAAGTTTCCAGAATTGCTTTTTGAGAACTGAGCTTCTATGCAGGGAAACTGTTACAGCAGTGTTCTCTAAAACATTAAAAAAAAAAAAAAAGATAAAAATCTTAAACTCCTGGGGCGCCTAGGTGGCTCAGTCGGGTAAGCATCTGACTCTTGATTTCAGCTTAGGTCATGACCTTAGGGAGACTGAGTCCTGCCTCTGGCTTCCCGCTCAGCAGGGAGTCTGCTTGAGAATCTCTCCCTCTCCCTCTCCCTCTGCCCCTCCCTGTCCCAGTCTCGCTCTCTCAAATAAAAACATCTTTCTAAAAAATCTTAAACTTAAATGTCTAGGATTAGGGAATATTTTAAATTTAAGGTTTTATTTATTTACCAGAGAGAGAGAAAACACACTCGCGCACACATGCACAGAGGGAGAGGGAGAAGCAGAATCCTGCTGAGCGGGAAGCCCGATTCGGGGCTCAATGCCAGGACCCTGGGATCAAATGCCCAACCAACTAAGCCACCCAGGTGCCCTGGGAATTTTTGGGGGGGGTCTAAGGAACATCAATTCATTGAAATATCATGCAGTCGTCAAAAATGCAGGTGACAGAAACCTCCGTTTCTGGCTATAACAGAATAACTGGTATTAAACAGGTCCTCTGGGGCGATTGGGGGGCTCAGTCGGTTGAGCTTCAGCCTTTGGCTCATGTCATGATCTCAGGGTCCTGGGATCAAGCCCCACCTCGGGTTCCCTGCTCGGCAGGAAGCCTGCTTCTCCCTCTGCCTCTGACTGCCACTCCCTGCTGCTTGTGCGCTCTCTCTCTCTCTGTCAAATGAATAAATAAAATCTTTTTTTTAAAAAAAAGTCCTCCAAAAAAAATAAAAATTAAAAATTAAAAATGTCCTCCTATTATAAATAGTAAAATAGAAAAAGAGTATGAAAACAAAGTGCTTTCAGACACTGAAAGCACAATACTTCGATCTCTGAAATGACGGGGAAAAAATGAGGTGAGCCCTCCGATCACCCTAGATGTTTGCCCATCGATGACTTCTGAACTGCAAGTGCAGGAAGGGGGAACCCAATCAGAGCCTTGCTGAATTGAAGAGACAGAAAAATCAGAATGGGGAGACCGGATAGGTGGAAAATGCAGAGCAAAGTTCCATGAAGGAGGGAATCATGCCCAAGAAAAGCACTGGAAATCTGCACAGGAATCCCTTTGACTCTATTGCTAAAAACCAGACTGTGCACATATAGGACGAAACTCCATAGACCAGGCAAAAAGTACCTGGGGAGCGACGGGCTGAATGGGTTCCAGAGCTTAGCAGGACTTAGAGATGTTTGAGTTCCGAACAGCCAAACGGAAAGCCCTCACTCATCATTAGGGATATTTGGCGGCAACTGAAGGGCCGCCCTACAGTAGAAGGGTGAACTCTCTCTAGAACAGAGTTTCTCAACAGTTGACATTTTGTACCAGGCAGTTCTGTGTTTTGGGGGGCTATCCTGTGCACTGTAGGACATTTAAGAGCACCCCTGGCCTCTGCCCAGTAGCTGTCCGTGGTACTGACCCTCTAGTCCTGACAGTCCAAAATGTCCAGACACTGCCAGATGTTCCATGGTGCAGCAAAATTGCTCCTGAGGGCTACTGCTCTGGAATAAAGGTTACTCGAGACCCACCCCGACCAAGCTTAAAAAACAGGGTTTCAAAGAATTTAACTGAACCAAAGAAACATATGACTTCAGATTATTAAAAGAAAATGTGCTTACAAAGTTGATGTTCATTCATAACAAAAACTCTGAGTAAAGTAGGACTAGAAGGGAACTTCCTTACCCCCAATGATGGACATCTAAAAAAGCCCACCAGACAGTGGAAGACTGAAGGCTTTCTCCCTAAGATTGAGAACAAGGAGGGGCGCCTGGGTGGCTCAGTTGGTTAACCAACTGCCTTCCGTTCAGGTCATGATCCCAGGGTGCTGGGATCGAGCCCCGTGTCAGGAGCCTGCTCCTTCCTCTTCCTCTGCCTGCTACTCCACCTGCTTGTGCTTTCTTTCTCTATGTCAAATAAAATAAAATAAAGAATAAGGAAAGGGGGGTGCCTGGGTGATTAGTCAGTTAGGCATCTGCCTTTAGCCCAGGTCATGATCCCAGGGTCCTGGATAGAGCCCTGGGTCGGGCTCCCTGCTCAGTGGGGTGCCTGCTTCTCCCTCTCTCTCTGCCCCCCCACATGCTCACTCTCTTGCTTGCTCTCTCTCTAATAAATACAATCTTTTTTCTTAAGATTAATTAAGATTAAGAAAATAAATAAATACAATCTTTTTTCTTAAGATTGTATTTATTTATTTGAGAGAGAGTCAGTGAGAGAGAGCATGAGAGGGGAGAAGGTCAGAGGGAGAAGCAGATTCCCCCATGGAGCTGGGAGCCTGATGCGGAACTCGATCTCAGGACTCTAGAATCATGACCTGACCCAAAGGCAGTTGCTTAACCAATTGAACAACCCAGGCACCCAATAAATACAATCTCTTAAAAAAAATAGAAAAGAACAAGGAAAGGATATATATGGCAAAATTGCTCTAAAAGTTTTAGCCAGTGCAATAAGAGAAGAAAAAGAAGTCTATACAATGGGGACAGGAATGGAAAAAATACAACTCTTTATTTACTGATGACTGTACGGAAAATCCTGACAGCTTAGAAAAATGTTTCTTGATTTAATATGCAAATTTAGCAAAGTCAAGATACAAAAGTCAATTATATTTCTATATTCTAGCAACAAACAAGTAGAAATTGAATTTCAAAAACAACAGCATTCAGAATAGTACCCCCAAAACATAAATCATTTAGGGATAAATTTAACAGGATACATGTAGGAAACCCACACGTTGAAAGCTATAAAACATGATTGAGGGAAAGAACTAAGACCCCCCCAAAATGAAAGACGATATAAATGAAAGACCTAAATGCCCATGGGTCTAAAGGAAATGTATTTAGAGTATTAAAAGAAATATTAGGGACGCCTGGGTGGCTCAGTTGGTTGGACGACTGCCTTTGGCTCAGGTCATGATCCTGGAGACCTGGGATCGAGTCCTGCATCAGGCTCCCAGCTCCACGGGGAGTCTGCTTCTCCCTCTGACCTTCTCCTCGCTCATGCTCTCTCACTGCCTCTCTCTCAAATAAATAAATAAAATCTTTAAAAAAAAAAGAAATATTAAACTTCACTACAAAGATAAACAACTTGGTTTAAAAATAAGCAAAAGAACTGAACAAACCTTTCAAAAAGAAGATATGCAGATGACCAAAAAGCAGAAAAAAGACATTTAACATCTCAGGCATCAGAAAAATATATGCAAATGAGAGCCGCAATGATATATCACAACACAACTGTCATAGGATAACTAAAATTTAAGACTGAAAATATCAAATGTTAGAAAAAAATGTGGAGCCAACTGGAACACGAACATATTGCTAGAAGGAATGGAAAACAGGCAACCACAACAGAAAATGATTTGACAATTTCTTAAGAAGTTAAGCATATGACCCAGAGATTAGATTCTCCTCCTAGTATCAGTGAGAGAGAGAGAGAAAGCCTGTTTTCATCCAAACATCTAGTACACAAATACAGAAGGAGCAATCCGATGTCCAAAAACAAGACACCACCTAAACGTCCATCAGCAGGTGAATGAATAACCAAGTCCGGTAAACTCACATTATTAGTGAAATAATATGCAGCAATAAAAAGACTGTTGATTTGTGTCCAAAAGCATGATGATGAACTAACGGAGCCAGACGCAAAATGAGGACAAACTGTACACCTTCATTTACGTGGCGTGGGGGGACTGTCACCAAGAAGACAGGACTGCCAAATGACCCGTGAGCTGGACCCTGACACTCGGGGACTCCTCACCTCCTCTCTGTCCTTGGGATGTGGGTTCTGCTTGTCTTTCCCACTCTCCGAGGCTGCTCCAAGGACACAGCCTTGAGACAATGACGTGGTGTTGAAAACACCTGCACGATACACACGGCTGAGTGACAGTCCAGGGCCTCTTTACAAACTCGAAAGATCTGGAGGGCAGCCGAGGGGATCCATTCATCTTGTTGCCGCCCAAGACAGGCCTTACAGGTAAGTTCCCTTTGCTTAGTGAAATTGCCACCTACCAACCTGGAGTGGCTGCTCCACTCCTCCCATGTAGGGGCTGCTCTCCCCGCCTCCCATGTAGGGGGTCCCATTTCAGATTATACCTGGGAAGCTCCCAAGAGGACCAACATATGAAACTCGAGAAACTTAAGATGACTCTAATCTGTAGTGACATAAAGTAGATCAGTCATTGCCTACAGCCAGGTGTGTGGCACTGGGATTAACTGGGAAGGGACGTGAGGGAACCAGAGCTTTTAGTGGTGACAGAAATGGTTTACATCTAGATTGAGGCAGTGGTCATGTAGGTGTATTTGTCAAAACTGATCAAATCTTTTATGATATGTAAATCATATGCAAGCTGTAACTCAAAAAATGATTTTTTTAAAAGATTCTGTTTTTACTTATTCGAAACAGAGAGAGAGAGAGCATGCACACACTTGCGCACAAGCAGGGGGAGCAGCAGGCAGAGGGAGAGGGAGAAGCAGGCTTCCCGCCAAGCCAGGAGCCCTACTCGGGACTCGATCCCAGCATCCTGGGATCGTGACCTGAGCCGAAGGCAGATGCTTAACCGACTGAGCCATGTGGGTGCTCCTAGAAGCCCTTTTAAGATGAGCACAAAAAAGAATGTTGAATCACAAAAAATTGAAGTGATATCCAAGTGAAGAGACAGAACTGGAAATCGTACCTATACTGCAAGTACAATTATATAAATAGAGCCCAGGGAAAACAGCCAACATATGTAGTGTAGTAATGTGGGCTTTTTTTTTTTTTTTCCATTTCCTGATATCTGCAAATTTCTGAGCTGTTATTTGTGAAATGGAGATAATGCTAAAATAAAACCAAAGCTAAAACCAAAACAAAAGCTAAGGACAAAACCAAAAAAAGAACCAATCAAAAATTAAGTAACTGGCACATAGCAAACACCAGTCTTCCTCTTTGATCCTTCCCATAGGAGAGAAAAGAGATGTGTCTGATCTTGGAGGAAAAGGTGTATAATTTCGATCAAAATCAAAACTCAACTCACCTCAAACTTGGTCATTTTCTCCTGCTGCTTCAGGGAGAGGGCAGAGTCCCGGGGAGGCTGAACTGGCAGGGAGAGGCCATGAGACATAGGCTCTGCCTGGATGGCCGCTCTGTGTGAACTTTAAACAAATCTGTGCCTCAAACCTGTCAGCTGCAAAAGCAAGAGTGCTTCCATCACGGGGTTGCTGGGAGGGTCAGCTTGTGGGTAGAGGGGGAAACTCATAGCTGACTCCCCCAAGTCTGCCAAAAAAAAAAAAGCAGGTGATGTAATGCACCATAAATTTGTCCTTGCTAATGTCTTCTGCCGTCATTTCCAGTAAATGAGTCTTTTTTTTTTCAAAGATTTTATTTATTTATTTATTTGACAGAGATCATAAGTAGGCAGAGAAAGAGGAGGAAGCAGGCTCCCTGCTGAGCACAGAGCCCAATTCAGGGCTCTGGATCCCAGGACCTTGAGATCATGACCTGGGCTGAAGGCAGAGGCTTTAACCCACTGAGCCACCCAGGTGCCCCAGCCAGTAAACGAGTCTTTATAAGACATCCAGATTTCAGAGCCTGTACAGTTCTTTATTCCTTTCTCTCTATTTATCCATCTATCTATTATTTAAGTAAACTCTACCCCCATCGTGGGGCTCGAACTCAGGACCCTGAGATCAAGAGTCCCACGCTGCCCCGACTGAGCCAGCCAGGAGTCTCTTACAATTCTCAGTCCTAAGAAATTCACCTAACCTCTGAAAAGTCCATAATTCTAATTGGGTATATTACTCAATAATCTGCTGTCTTGAAATGATGTTTAATTGACATCAGTATCTGGTTTTGTAAAAGCCCTGAACACGTGAGTTTTCCTCACACAGCTGGAAGAGGCCCAGTGGTGACTGCCCCTCTCCTATGCTCACCGTGGTAAAAAGAAACTAATTAAAATGATGACTTCTAGATGTTTTCATTTGAAACAAAAACCTGACAGTCTCTCACTTAAATGAATAATACTCCCAGATCCTAACTTACAGCATTGCTCTGGGGAGTACGTGAGCAAGTCTAGCAAAGCTGCCCAAGCAAATCGAGAGACAGAAAGTGAATCAGTGGTTGCCAGGGGCTCGCAGAGTGGGGAGTAAGGGGTGAAGCTAAGGGGTGTGGAGTTTCTTTTTGGGGTGATGAAAATGTCCTGGAACTAGATTAGTGGTAGTGGTTATACAACCTTGTGAATCCACTAAAAACCAGGGAATTGTATACTCTAAAGGGTGAATGGTATGATATGTGAATTATACCTAAATTTTTAAAAAATAAGTACTATATACTAGCTATGGGATAAGATTAAAAAAGAAGTTAATAAATTTGTAAACTGGATGATGTAGCCATACTGAATTCATATTAATAATTCTAATTTGCAAAAAA
The DNA here is from genome assembly GCA_004024625.1 of Mellivora capensis. Classification (NCBI taxonomy): domain Eukaryota; kingdom Metazoa; phylum Chordata; class Mammalia; order Carnivora; family Mustelidae; genus Mellivora; species Mellivora capensis. The sequence continues at coordinate 21,336 of PISX010024550.1, forward strand.
AGAAAAAAAACAACCTTGGCTCAGCACCTGGCACATTATATAAACTCTAAGTGATGAGATGAGGATTATTGTTCCCATTTAATGGATGAGGAAGCTGAGGATTCATAAGATTAAGTTACTACAAAGGTCACAGAGTTTGGTGAGAGATGACAATGAGCCTGAGTCCAACTCTGACTCCAGAGCTCATGTTTTTATCTGGTCTCCGTGTTCCTAACCACAAACATGAAGAGGACGTAGGAAAGGATGAGAGAGGGGGGAGCCCCAGGGCACAGATCTGCTGGAAGTGATCTGCTGGGAGATACTAGAGCCAGTCCATCTGGATTCTACCATGGACTCTTCTGACTTCCTAGCTCTTCGTGCCCTATTTCCACATCTGTAAGATGGGATCAAAACAGTATCTAGCACCTAGTGTTGTAGATTTCTGTGAACACAATACACACAAATAAGCATCCAACAGGCGACAGCCACTCATGTTCATGGTTCCTCCTACTTCAGACAGAAGTATTCTAGTAGAGATGAGAGCAACGTACCCACTTCTCTCAAAGCCAGGAAGAAATCTTGTTCTAGTTCGTGACACCAATTCCTTCATTCTGGGCCCTCTTTCTGCTTCCCCTTCTGCTCTGCTCAGTTACAGTTTTGCAAGGAGACCTGACATTTCACAGAGTTTAGTGGGCGAAAGGGCGTGAGGTCTGGGGTCCCCGGCTCAGCTCTCCACTTCTGGACTCCAAGAAGCCTTCCATCATCTGGGGGCCACCGAGGAGATAATTAGTGGTTAAGCATCTGTTCTGCCTACGAGATGTTAACACACCTTTTTCTCCCCAGCACCTAGGATATACTGAGGACTCAAAACACGGGAATCAAAAGATGACTGAGAAGACACTCCACGGGGCAACGATTGGACTCCTCAATCTCCTTCCCTCAGAACTGTAAGATTCTGAGGCTGTTCTTCACTGGGAGAAGGAGAGGATGAACTCTATCTTCCAATGGCTCCATTTCTTCCTCTGGGTTTCCTTTTTTATTTGCTTGGTTCAAGCAATATCACAGTCATCCTTAAAGATAAAATAATCGTAATAGGGTCAATCATGGGCTCTGGATAAAGCAAACCCTATTTAGGTATTTATTTAATGTTTAAAGTTAAGTTATTTATTTATTTGTTTATACAGCACCATCAGTTCCTTACTCAAATGTTATTCCACGGACATCTTTATGTAACTGCACTCCCCCCGCCCAACCATTTCCCTTCTCCTCCCAATTACGCCCCTTTGATACTCGGCATTAGCACTCTCTAACATATTAATGTATCTTTTAGTTATTTATCTTACATCTATCCCCCTTTTTAGAAGGTAAGCTGCTAGCTGAGAGCCTCATTGCTACTCACCAAGCATGTTCATTCATGCATTCAGCGAGTACACATTGAGCATCTGCTATGTGCCAGGCACAATTCCATATAGAAAAGATACAGCAGTGAACAAACTCCCTGCGCTCATGAAGCTGATACCATAATTGAGAAAGTAGATAATTCACCAGCCAACAGATAAGCATATGAGGCATCAGCTGGTAATGGATACTGTTAAAAACGTGGCGGGGAGGTGCCATGTTAAGACCTGAGGGTTTTAGTTCAGTGCCATAGTTACTGGCTGAGTGATCTTCTGGAGACCACTTATCTTCTCGTATCTCATCTGTAACATGGGGATAATAACAGCGTTCTTTTGAGGAATAAATGAGTTAATACACAAAAAAACACTGGAAACTCTGCCTCATAAAAAGCTCCCAGTAAATACTAGTTATTGTTTTTACCACCTCCATTATTATTACATGGTGATAAACACAGAAATGATGCATTAGTCCTGGTCTGTTCCTAAGTAAGTTTGTTTTAGGACATGGAAGTATTATCAGTAAATGGCTGTCAACTTCTGAATACCGAAAAGGCTGGGGCTTCTGTATATGGCCACAGAGTGAGATAAAGGACAAAAAAATCTCTATATGGATCCTTGTTACTGTTTGGGGACTTAATCTGTCTTCAGGAAACCAAGAGCAAATTAAATTCCAAAGGCACAAACTAAATTGGTCACATTGTTTTCTTTCACGGCAACTCTTTTTTAAAAGATTTTATTTATTTTAGAGAGAGACAGAAAGAGAACACACGAGAGGGATGGGAGAGAGAGAAAGAAGGAGAATCCCAAGCAGACTCCACACCAAGCTCAGAGCCTGATGCAGGGCTCAATCTCACGACCCTGAGATCATGATCTGGGCTGAAATCAAGAACTGGATGCTTAACCGATGGAGGCACTGAGGCACCCCTCTTTAACTGCAACTCTTACGGGGCCCCTGGCTTTCTCAATAACTACCATTTTCCTAATCACCACGTAAAAACTTTGGAATAGTTTATGTCCTCTCTCCCTTGACCTCCATATATTTATGATAATCTAGTATCAATCATCTTGCCTCAATGTTTGGATTTTTTTGCATTAAAATATTCAAGCAAAAAAATGGGAGGGGGGATTATATAGCAAGATGCACAAAACTTAGAACAGTTGAAGGTTGACCAAGGTTGATGGGTGTGAGACTTCATTATAGTACATTGTCTGTGTCAGACAAAGGGGTGGTATCCAAGATCTGTAAAGAACTTCTCAAACTCGGGACGCCTGGGTGGCTCGGTTGGTTAAGCGGCTTCCTTCGGCTCAGGTCATGATCCCAGCGTCCTGGGATCGAGTCCCACATCGGGCTCCTTGCTCGGCAGGGAGCCTGCTTCTCCCTCTGCCTCTGTCTGCCTGTGCTTGCTCTCTCTCTCCCTCTCTCTCTCTGACAAATAAATAATTTAAAAAAAAAAGAAAAAAAAAACTTCTCAAACTCAACACCCAAAAAACAAATAATCAAGTCAAAAAATGCGCAGAAGACATGAAAAGACACTTCTCCAAAGAAGACACACAAATGGCTAACAGACACGTGAAAAAAAGTTCATCATCATTAGCCATCAGGGAGATTCGAATCAAAACCACATTGAGTTTGAGGAGTTCTTTATAGATCTTGGATATCAGCCCTTTATCTGTAGGGTCATTTGCAAATATCTTCTTCCTTTCCGTGGGTTGGCTCTTTGTTCTGTTGACTGTTTCCTTTGCTGTGCAGAAGCTTTTGATCTTGATGAAGTCCCAAAAGTTCATTTTCACTTTTGTTTCCTTTGCCTTTGGAGACATGTCTTGAAAGAAGTTGCTGTGGCCAATGTTGAAGAAGTTGTTGCGTATGTTCTCCTCTAGAATTCTGATGGATTCTTGCCTCATGCTGAGGTCTTTTATCCATTTTGAGTTTATCTTTGTGATGGTGTAAGAGAATAGTCAAGTTTCATTCTTCTACACATAGCTGTCCAATTTTCCCAGCAGCATTTATTGAAGAGACTGAGTTGGGGGAGATTGGAGCGGGGGATGAACCATGAGAGACTCTCGACTCTGAGAAACAAACTGATTTTGGAGGGGAGAAGGGTGGGAAGTTGGGTGAGCCTGTGGTGGGTATTATGGAGGGCATGTATTGCATGGAGCACTAGGTGTGGTGCATAAACAATGAATTCTGGAACACTGAAAAGAAATTTTAAAAAAGCACATTGAGATACCACCTTACACCAGTTAGAATGGCAAAAATCCACAAGGCAAGAAACAACAAATGTTGGAGAGACTGTGGAGAAAAGGGAATCCTCTTACACTGTTGGTGGGAAAGCAAGTTGGTGCGGCCACTTTGGAAAACAGGTTCCTCACAAAATTAAAAATAGAGCTACCCTATGACCCAGCAATTGCACTACTGGTTAACCCCAAAGATACAGATGTAGTGAAAAGAAAAGCCATATGCACCCCAATGTTCATAGCAGCAATGGCCACGATAGCCAAACTGTGAAAGCAGCCGAGATGTGCTTCAACAGACGAATCGATAAAGAAGATGTGGTCCATATACACAATGGAATATTCCTCAGCCATCAGAAAGGATGAATACCCACCTTTTGCGTCGACATGGATGGGACTGGAGAAGATTATGCTGAGTGAAATAAGTCAAACAGAGAAAGTCAATTATCAGATGGTTTCAATTATTTATGGAACATAAGGAATAACATGGAGGACATTAGGAGAAGGAAGGGAAAAATGAAGGGGGAGAAATCAGAATGGGAGACAAACCATGACAGACTATGGACTCTGGGAATCAAACTGAGGGTTTTAGAGGGGAGGGGAGTGGGGGAATGAATGGGTGAGCCCGATGATGGGTATTAAGGAGGGCACATACTGCACGGAGCACTGGGTGTTATACACAAACAATGACTTATGATGTACTGTATGGTGACTAACATAACACAACAACAACAAAAAAAGAAAGAAAATGTTCACAATCACAAGTTACCAAATACAGAAATACTACAAGTCTGATACAACTTCTGAGAAGCACAGAAAAGTGCAAATACAGAGAAACAACTAAAAAGAAACACACTAACAGGTTTACAGCTGTCTCTACGTACTAGGATAATGGACCTTTTGGCCTTCTCTATTTCTCAACCTCTCTGTGATAAGCACAAACTACTATCATAATCAGAAAACAGTGTCATAGAAAATAAGAAAGTAATTAAATAAGCATAGCTTTCAGGTCCTCTAAGGTCCCAAATTATTACCAAATGGTCTCTCTCCTTCAGTCCATGTATGGATTACTGCAGAGGCCATGTTTTGGTGACAGACTTGACCAATGCAACCTTGAGCAAGGCAGACCCACAGTGACCACTGAGCTAATAATGCAAACAGACTCATTAAGTGACCTGCCTCAAAACGGCCACAGTCCCTAACTAACCAGTGGGCTACGTACAACCAAGCACAGTGTGGAGGCCGAGAAAAATTAAGGCCATCCCACCTCAGGTTTAGCCTTAGCATAAGTACAGCCATCTTAGCTTCAGCAGCCATCTCAGGCTCCTGTGACTAAGGGCTGAACTTTCCCCTACTTTAGTTCCAGAGACCCCCACCCTGCTTTAGTTCCAAGAAAGTACCCCACCCTGCAACACCCCCGGCAACAGCTAATCAGCTTACTGCAGAAAAGTCTGAAACTTCTCCTCCTCCCCCTCCAAGCCTCTTGTAATGACCCATAAAAACCCCTGCCTTAACTAGCCTCGGGGTCCAAGTCCCCACTCCGCTGCGACGGGTATACTTGGGCCCAAGCTTAAAGCATGTCACCTCAGGGTCCAAGTCCCTACTCGGCTGTGTCAGGTATACTTGGGCCCAAGCTTAAGCTTGCCAAATAAACCCTCATGTGACTGCATCGGTGCTTGGCTCCTTGGTGGTCTCTCGGATGCGAAAACTCGGGCATAACACACAGTTCCTAAGATTACCAGAAAAGGGAAAATTCCACACATCCCCATACTTCCCCATGCGGCCCTGTACCAGGGGACCCCTCACCACCGCCCAGGGGCAAACAGTCTCTCCTTTGCTGTCCTGCCTGCTCCTCCCTTGCAGTACATTCGATAAACTTCTATCCTCTCTGTTCTGCCTTGGATGAATTCTTTCACCCCTGGGCTGCCAGCCCCCACCCAATCTGGATGCCCCAGGATTACCATTTTAGGGATGAAAAAGTATACAGCATAAAGGTCAAGAATCCAGACTGCGTGCGCTCAAATTCCCAGTTCTGTCTCTTCCCTGTTGTTGGCCTTTGGAGAAATAAATAAAAAAGTTCTTCAACTATCAATGCTGTCATCTGTAAAATACAGATAATCACAGTATCTTTGTGTGTTAGGAGGATTAAGGTAACCAACCCATATAAAGCCTGTAGAGGACGACCCAGCACTCAGCATGTTACCAAATTGTTATTACTTACTCATCAACACATGTCTCATCCAACCTCCTCTTTATTCTATAAACATGTGAACATGTGCCCCGTAGAAAAATATCTGCTTCGGAGTGAAGAAAGTCTGTTCCCCACTTGAGAGCAAAAATGGCACAGCAGGGCACCTGAGTGGCTCAGTCGGTTAAGCATAGGCCCTCCCCTCAGGTCATCTCAGGCTGCTGGGATTGAGCCCCTCATGGGGCTCCCTGCTCAGCTCCGAGTCTTCGAGTCTTCGTCCTCTCCCTCTGCCCTCCCCAGCCCTCGAGCTTCCTCTCTCTCACACAAAAATAAATAAAATCTTAAAAAGAAAAGGTACAACATTGAGATACCACCTCACACCAGTTAGAATGGCCAAAATCAGCAAGACAGGAAACAACGTGTGTTGGAGAGGATGTGGAGAAAGGGGAACCCTCCTACACTGTTGGTGGGAATGCAAGTTGGTGCAGCCACTCTGGAGAACAGTGTGGAGGTTCCTCAAGAAGTTAAAAATAGAGCTTCCCTATGACCCTGCAATTG
>PISX010024551.1:0-27698 GCA_004024625.1 Mellivora capensis
TTATTTTTTTTTATAAACAAATTTTTATCCCCAGGGGTACATGTCTGTGAATCGCCAGGTTTACACACTTCACAGCACTAACCATAGCACATACCCTCCCCAATGTCCATTACCCCACCCACCTTTCCCGACCCCCTCCCCCCAGCAACCCTCAGTTTGTTTTGTGAGATTAAGAGTCACTTATGGTTTGTCTCCCTCCTGATCCCATCTCGTTTCATTTATTCTTTTCCTACCCCCCAAACCCATGTTGCATCTCTACTTCCTCATATCAGGGATATCATATGATAGTTGTCTTTCTCTGATTGACTTATTTCACTAAGCATGATACCCTCTAGTTCCATCCACGTCATTGCAAATGCCTCATTCTTTTGTCCACATGATTGATCCAGACAGAACACAAGGACCATTCAGAATCTTATCAAGGATTTTTTCTGGAGCTCTGAAAGAAGAGATGCTCTTCTTACTTTAGGATTACGGGCTGTAACAACCCTGTAATCATCTAGATTACAGGGTTTTGTAGTCATCTTTGCCATCAAGTTTGAAAATGAAACTAACACAGAAGTCAATGTCCTGAGGACATTGTTTGACTCTCTGGACCATCTGTGCCTAAAGATAGTTCCATTCATGGTCTTTTCTATTCGATGAGCAAATACATTTCCTTTTTAAAAAAAATAACAGTTTGATTTGGATCTAACACTTGTAAGCAAGAGAGTTATAGCTAATACAGTTACTAAGTACATTTTTCTCCTTTAGTCTTCATGTAGGAACCTCCCAGTTAAATTTGCATCCCACCCGTAGCAAGTGGACAAGATAATATTGAATGAATTTTGTGCAACATGCTTGTCCTTTCTTTCATCTTTTTCTATCCTTTTTTCTTCATTCATATATTTTATCTTGTTATATTTTATGTATGTCATTTCTCTCTGTGTTTACATACTTTGAAGTAGTCCGTTATTGTTTCTATGAAGATAAGGCATTTATATAGCCATCCTATTTAGAGTTCTTTCACCCCACTCACAAGGGTCCATTCACATGATGCCAAAGAGATAGCCCTTCCATTTTTATAGATCAAAGGGAAACAGTTGCCTGTCATGTCCAAAGTCATTATTATGAGAATGGCAGATTGTATTTATTTAACCTCTGTCCATATGGCCAGCACTGTAACTCCTGCTCTATAGATGCAGCCTCGACAGTAAAAGAATTTAAAGTTGACATTATATGATTGAAATCATACATTTTTCCTTTAAATAAAATACGAGACTCTTCAAACTCTTTTTGCAAAACCACTTGGTAGCCCTTCTCAAATATGTCCCCAAACGATAAGAAAAAAAGCCAAGTGTGAATAAAAGCACTCTCCCAAATTTGCTGCATGTATATGTGGACATATGTAAACACACAGAGAAGTGCATTTTACAGTCTTACAGTAGATTTAAAGGTATTTATCCAGCAAATTTTCTTGGGCCCACTGATTTGGCCCTCTTCGTGCTCTCAATTCACAGAATTGCCAATAATAATAGTCCAACCATAAATTACAAGAATACATTTGGTACTGTGAATTTAAACAACTTCATAGTAAGAAGGCCAACATATGTTAGTACTTTCTCTTATCTTGATAAGAATAACTTCAGATTTTTCTTATCAACAGTTTCTTTTGATCAACAGATTGCTTTGGTGCTAGTTTCAGGGAGCCAGTGTTCTACAGAATTCAACATCTTATATATATTTTCACTTGTTTCCTTCAGTCCTCAAGTTCTCCTGAAAGCAACCCTAACAATTCCTTGTGTATACTTGCAGAAATTTTTATAATTTACTTGTATTTAATTGCTGGTAAAGCTATGTGCTTTTCTGTGTGATAATTACTATTTTTGTCAGATATATTTCCTGTTTGATTGCTTGCATATTAATATTTGTTTTATAAAATTCTCTTGAAAATTAAAAAAAAGTGATATAAACATTTCTGTATGTTTGGGTATCACTTTCCTCTCCCCCCACTGCCAGGACTCAGAAGAATATTTTTCTCTCTACTGTATATCTTTTTATGCCAGTCCATTTTCTTCTGTTGTCTTATGGCCTACCAAGAATATACATTATGACAACTAATGAATCATTGAACACTACACCAAAAACTGATGAATTATTATAAGTGGGGTAATTGAATTTAAATTTAAAAAAAGAAAAAAAAGAATATACATTATGGGATGATGTGAAATAAAGACCTAAATTAATTACTTCTTTTCTATACTAATATTCTGTTATCCAAAAAACGTTAAACAATTCATCCTATTTCTCTCTAGCTTGTCAAAAGTTAAAAGATTATCCTTTGAATTTACTAGGAACATTATTCTGTACCATCAATAACGTTTACTATTTTTTAAAGTATATACTTTTTAAAAAACTATATGAAACTTTTTAGTAGTTGACTCTTTTTTGGGGAGGCTTCAAGTCTAATTCAATGAGTTCATTCATTATTTAAATCTATTTGCAATTTGTTTATTCTTCTGGAAGAGTTTTGTTATATTTCAGGTTTTAATAATTAAAAGGAGTATAGGTTTATAATAAATGACAGTATTTTAAAAAATTAGTGCTAATTTAATCTTCTGTACATCCTATTTGGTCTCTGGTTATTCTAAAAAGATTTTTGTTTTAGCAGTTCAAAAATATACCGATTACCTTTGGTAGGAGAATTGGGGAGTAATCATCTTATTACTTTATAATTATAGTTTTTCATTTTTGCTATAGGAACATGAATTCCTAGATCACATTTTAAAAGATGAATGAAAAAGCAATCTTTTTACTGTTACCACTTAAATCCTAGTGTCTGTTTTAAGGTATTACACAAGAAAGAAAACCTTTCTTAAGTTCATCTGTAATCATTAACTAAAGTATATGACTCTTTGCTTATCCTGAACATTGAACTTTTGCATATATTTCAAAATTATGTAACATAATCATTTATAACTTAACATCTACTTACTAAATAAAAATGATACAGCATTTTTCTTTTTTTTTTTTTTTTTGCCAGGTCATTCTGATCAAACATTCTCTCCAACTGAAGTATCTCTATGCAATGAATTTAGTGTACACACCTTGCACCAGTATTAAGGAGGGCACGTATTGCATGGAACATTGGGTGTGGTACATAATCAATGAATCTTGGAACACTGAAAAACTGAAATAAATTAATTTAATTAAATTTTGGAAAAAGAAGAGAAAAAAAAAGAGATGTTTGGAGACTATTAAGAAGAGATTCAGGAGAGTTATCTTAATGCCTGTAAGTCATTGATACAAATGTTTAAGGTGCTGAAGTGACTGCGGACCCTCTTGGCATGACAATAAAGCTCTCCCTCAGGTTACATAATTCTGTTCATCTCTTTGAACTACACATTTTGTTGTTGTCCCACAGTTCTTAGCTATTATGTCGTTTCTCAGTCTAATTTCTCATTGCTTTCCAGTTTTAGCATTCTCTTTTGAGATCTCCTCAAGCTCAGAGATTCTTTCCTGAGCTATGTCCATTCTACCAGTAAGCCCACTAAAGGCAATCTCCCTTTCTGTTGAAGTGTTTTTTATCTCCAGTATTTCAATTCTTTCTTAAAATTTCTATCTCTGCCTACATTGCCCATCTGCTCTTGTATGTTGCCTATTTCATCCATTAGAGCCTTTAGTATATTAATCATAGTTGTTTTAAATTCCTAGTCTGATCATTGCAATTCCCTGCCATTTCTGAGTCCGGTTCTGGTGCTTGCTCTGTCCTCCAAACTGTTTTTTGCCTTCTAGTATGCCTCATAAACTTTTCTTGATAGATGGACTTGTACTGGGAAAAAGGAACCACTGAAAATAGGCCTTGAGTGCTGTGGTGGTAATGTGCGGGAGGAGAGGAAGTGTTCTCTGGTCCTCTGATTAGGCTGTTAGTGAGCCTATGCCCCTGGACTGTGAACTTCACAAGGGCTTCCCAGCCCTCAGTTCTGATTCATGAACAGGGTCCAGCAGCAAATGAACACCTCCTTGGAGCAATTCACAGAACTGCTTTCTATTGATTTGATTAAAATATTTGATGAAAATGAGCTGGAGTTGATGATGTGCAACCTTGGCAGTGTGGGCATGAATGACTGGGGACAACATTCTATTTATGGGATAGGCTACTGCCCAAATCCTCCTGCCATTCCGTGGTTCTGGAAGGCTGTGCTGCTGATGCTTGCCAAGAAGTGTCTCTGGTTACCACAGTGTGTCACAGGGACATCCCAAGTACCTGTCTATGAATTTGCCTCACCCTTTTATCCCAGTGGTTTTCAGTGGTTCACAATAGAGCAATACTGGAGTTCTGAAAAACTTCCCAGAGTTCACACATGCTTTAACTGCCTTGCCTTACCTCCATATGAAACCTTTGAAGATTTATGAGAAGAATTTCTCATGGCTGTGGAAAATGCACAAAGATTTGAAGAGGTCAATAGTGCTCCCTGCCTTGGGGTGCTTGTTTATAGAGTGAGTCCTGCTTGTACTTTCGAGCTTGCCCAAGAGACTTGGCAGAGACAATGGCAGAACAGTTGCAAGTGTGGCTCCGAGAGCAGAGTCTTCCCCCATGCACTTACCCAAGTTCAGATGTGGGAAGCCAGTCATAGATCATGTCCCTGCATTTTCTACTCCAAATTATCAACTGGATGATGACTACACTAATTATATTTCAGGAGGACTTTGCCTATTTGTGTTGTACTTTTGTTGGCAAAGCCAATAAATATTTCAGTAGCTTAAAAAAAAAAACCTCTCAGTGACTCCACAACTGTCAGACAGTTTAGACTCCTATCAATTGGTCAATTATAGTTCAGGATTCTTTACCCCAGCATTGGATTGTGTAGAGGTTTTAGCTCATGGGGTTTTGTTCTATTAAGTTGTGGTTCTCTGCATTGGCTTGTCTATCTTTTCAATCTAGGGGTAGCATTTTGCTGTGTGACCTCACATCTCTTATTGATCCAAGAAGAATTGTTGATTTTTCAGTTTACTCAGCATTTTACTTGTTAGGATGGAATGGTAACTGCCAAGCTCATTACATGCCAGACCCACCCACTTCTTTTTTCCTTTAACAACATCATATGTCTATTTCGTCCATGTCAGTATTTATCCTATAATCTCAGCATTTGTTCTGATGAATATTTAGATCCTCCACCATCTCTTTTTTTGGCTACTCAAAATGTTTTAAGCACAAACGAATGTAATTTCTGCTTATTTAAAAACACGATTATAATTTCTATCAGTTATTTTGTTCCTCTTATTTGCAATAGACATGGGGGGATTACATTTTATCTATAGAAAATAATTCCACTCACACCATACCACTCATTAAGTCCTCTCTTTGGTCTCAATGAAATTTCCAAGCACAGCCAATTTGCTTTCACAACTACTTGCTAGACAAGCGCAGTCAGTAGATCCTCCGCCTGCTAGAAAGATAAAGGATTGATGTGGTTGTCAAGGAATAACTCAGACATTTAGTTAGACATTTGGGTGCTAGTTTTTTCATGCTTGAGGGAGATCATCATCACACTATTGGCAACAAACAAAGGCAAAATCCAGGACTTATAAAAAGGAGACAGGAAGGGAGGAGAACACACAGTCTGGGGAGAGTGAAGGTTTATTCTTGATTAAGCTAATTAGCTGGAGGGCATCACACAGGCCAGTAGGAAAAGTCTGGTGTGGATCAGGCCAGCTGGGTCACCAGGGAAAACGATTTCAGATTTTTATGACTTTTCTGAAAAGCCTTTGTTGGAATTTGGCCATGGGGCATGTGTGACCAGTCATCTAATACCTGCCGTGTACCATTAGTATCACTGCTTTAGGTCAGCCAGGTGTGTACTATTTGTTTCTCTCGCCAGAATTTCTCATTTCCCCACTTTGGTCAGAGTGGCTCCCCAAGGAATGGATTCAACCATGAGGATTTCATTCTTTTTTTTTTTCTTTTTTCTTTTTTTTAAGACAATATCAGTTGGATGTCAGCTGGGGATAATGGACATACAACATATAAGCATTCTGATGTTCAACAGTGGAAGCATGTAACAGGTATGAGGATGATCACAAATCCATAAGAAACATCTGGCATAAAAACCATGTTTCTTTTTAAATTTTTTAATTTTTTTATAAACATATAATGTATTATTAGCCCCAGGGGTACAGGTCTGTGAATCACCAGATTTACACACTTCACAGCACTCACCATATGCTCCCCAATGTCCATAACCCTACCACCCTCTCCCTACCCCCCTACCCCCATTCACCTTCAGTTTGTTTTGTGACATTAAGAGTCTCTTATGGTTTGTCTCCCTCCCGATCCCATCTTGTTTCATTTATTCTTTTCCTAGCCCTCCAAGCCCTCCATGTTGGATCTCCACTTCCTCATATCAGGGAGATCATATGATAGTTGTCTTTCTCTGATTGACTTATTTCGCTAAGCATAATACCCTCTAGTTCCATCCACATCCTGGCAAATGGCAAGATTTCATTTCTTTTGATGGCTGCATAGTGCAGCCATCAAAAGAAATGAAATCTTGCCATTTGCCAGGATGTGGATGGAATGTGGATGTATATATGTATATATATACATATATATACATATATATATATATATATATATACTATGCAGCCATCAAAAGAAATATATATATATGTATATATATATGTGTGTGTGTGTGTGTGTGTGTGTGTGCATACCACATCTTTTTTATCCATTCATCTGTTGAATGGACATCTAAGTTCTTTCCATAGTTTGGCTATTGTGGACATTGCTGCTATAAACATTCGGGTGCACGTGCCCCTTCGGATCACTATGTTTGTATCTTTTTTTTTTTAAGATTTTATTTGCTTATTTTTCAGAGAGAGAGAGAGAGAGTGCTCACAAGAAGGCAGAGTGGCAGGCAGAGGCAGAGAGAGAAGCAGGCTCCCCGCCAAGCAAGGAGCCCGATGCGGGACTTGATCCCAGGACCTAAGATCATGACCTGAGCCGAAGGCAGCGGCTTAACCCACTGACCTACTGGGGCATCCCACTATGTTTGTCTCTTTAGGGTAAATACCCAGTAGTGCAATTGCTGGGTGGTAAGGTATCTCTATTTTCAACTTTTTGAGGAACCTCCATACTGTTTTCCAGAGTGGTTGCATCAGCTTGCATTCCCACCAACAGTGTAGGAGGGTTCCCCCTTCTCCGCATCCTCACCAGCATCTGTCATTTCCTGACTTGTTAATTTTAGCCATTCTGACTGGTGTGAGGTGGTATTTTATTGTGGTTTTGATTTGTATTTCCCTGATGCCAAGTGATGTGGAGCACTTTTTCATGTGTCTGTTGGCCATCTGCATGTCTTCTGTGCAGAAATGTCTGTTCATGTCCTCTGCCCATTTCTTGATTGGATTATTTGTTCTTTGGGTGTTGAGTTTGCTAAGCTCTTTATAGATTTTGGATACTAGCCCTTTATCTGATATATCGAAAAACCATATTTTTATGCATGTTTTATTCATGCATTTATACATTTATGTGGTAAGTATGGTGATGCCATCTGATTACATAAGAATAGTTTAGAAGGTGCATGTTGAGGAACTGGAAAATGTTGTTTGTGGTAAACAGTAGCCAATATCCATTCAAATATATCTGGACACCCTAAGGCCTAATTCATTTTAACACTGTTACAGGCACATAGAAAAGTGTGGGAGTTCATCTTATGCTTATCTTCTCATAAGAAGAGAACTGAGTGAATGTCCTAATGAAAGTTATACATCTTTCAGATGTTAATAATTCACATTTCCTCTGGTCAACATATCCTCTGGTACTAGTGGTTAATGTTACTATCATTTGTGAGTTTAAGGTAGTTTAACCAAAGGCATAGTTAACTTTAGGCCAGGCATTAAAGTACACATGAAATATATATGTACATATGTATACATTAAAGTGTACATTATGCTCTTGTTAATTACTCTCTGTAGGTATAGTCTGTCTATAACCATAGAACAAAGAAGTGTTTTTTTGTGTTAGTGACCAAAATGGTTTCACGTGATCCCCCAAATGATGGCATTTGCACTTTAATATGTTGGCAAGCATGTGTATGGCTGCCATTAATTTAGGGTGACCTGATTTTAAAAGAGCATTTGCTTTACTAGATGAGGGAGTAAAGGGGAGTTGAACAAGTTCTGGAGATTGGTTGCACAAAAATGTGAATATACTTAACACTACTGAACTGTATACTTTTAGAAATGGTAAAATTTATGTCATGTATTTTTTACCACAATGCCAATAATTGCTTTAAAATATTATTACATAATACCTAATAATTATGGAAAAATCAGAAAATATAGACAAGCAAAAACGAAATCCACCCACAATCTCAACAGCTAAGGCTAACACTTCGTTGCATAAAATAAATAAATAAATGTGTGTGTATATCTATCTATCTATCTATATATATATATTTAAATTTTTTTTTATTTCTTTTCAGCATAACAGTATTCATTGTTTTTGCACCACACCCAGTGCTCCATGCAATACGTGCCCTCCTTAATACCCACCACCTGGCTCCCCTAACCTCCCACCCCCCGCCCCTTCAAAACACCTCAGGTTGTTTTTCAGTGTCCATAGTCTCTCATGGTTCACCTATCCTTCCAATTTCCCTCAAATCCCTTCTCCTCTCCATCTCCCCATGTCCTCCATGTTATTTGTTATGCTCCACAAATAAGTGAAACCATATGATAATTGACTCTCTCTGCTTGACTTATTTCACTCAGCATAATCTCTTCCAGTCCCATCCATGTTGATTAAAAAGTTGGGTATTCATCCTTTCTGATGGAGGCATAATACTCCATAGTGTATATGGACCACATCTTCCTTATCCATTCGTCCATTGCAGGGCATCTTGGTTCTTTCCACAGTTTGGTGACCGTGGCCATTGCTGCTATAAACATTGGGGTACAGATGGCCCTTCTTTTCACCACATCTATATCTTTGGGGTAAATACCCAGTAGTGCAAGTGCAGGGTCATAGGGAAGCTCTATTTTTAATTTCTTGAGGAATCTCCATACTGTTCTCCAAAGTGGCTGCACCAACTTGCATTCCCACCAACAGTGTAATATCACACTAGACATGCTATTTTAGAACTTGACTTTTTGAAATAAAATTTATACTACTTTTAAGTATATTTTATGTTCTATGGTCTTTTTTAAAAAATTGATTGATTGATTCTAGAGAGAGAGAGAGCACAGGCAGGAAGGGCAGAGGGAGCAATAGAGAGAGTCTCAAGGAGACTCCATGCTGAGCATGGAACCCTACAAGGGGCTCAATCCCATGATCCTGAAATCACGACCTGAGCCAAAACCAAAAGTCAGGTGCCTATTCTGACCTCACAAGACTGCACCACCCAGACGTCCCTTAAATTCTATGGTCTTAATTAAAAATCCAAAGGAATAGGATATTTCACATTCCTATAAATTCTAAGGCCTTAAAATGGATGTGAACCTGCATGTTTAAGGAGTACTTGCCCCTCCAATGATGCTTCTCTTTTTAGGTCATATGTCTTCAAGAGAAGGAATGGGCTCCTCCACTTGTGAATTGTCTGCCAGCTCTGCTGACATTTTTCAGTGGTTCCTTTTATGACCATACATACAGAGGCTTCTGGTACTTGGGAAATGATGAGTCTACCTGTCCCTGGGGCTCCTCAATCCTTAGTCATGTGTTTCTCTACTGGGATATTGTAAATAAACATCTGAGTCAGGTTAATGAGTAAACTGTTAGGATGAAAGGTCAGGAGACCTGGTTTTATTAGGAACATCAGAATATCAGAATGGGAGATAACACATTGCTGCTTGCAGTCCAGGTTCTCTGAGGAAAAGAGTAAATAAAAAACAAGAGTCACAGGAGAGTCTTCATTCCACAAGAGTTCCAGGAACCATGCTGGAGAAGTTCTGCAACTCTACATTTTGGGTGAGAAATAATACTTATTTTCACTGTTGACTCTTCTCAGACTCAGAACTAGTAGATTAACCTCAGTTGCTACCAATAAGAACCAGAAAAGTTAGATGCAGGTGGTCTAAAGCTCAGTTTTTTGGTTTGGGTTTGTTGTTGTTGTTATTGTTATTTAGGTTTTGGGTTGGGGGTGTTAAGAAAAGATATGTCATAATATCTCCCGAGGATATTCTGTGTGGAAGAGGTAATGGATGTATTCTCTACCATATATTTACTGTATCCCAGACTCTCTTCTCAGACTAGCTAGCTGTAAAATTGTATTCTCTGAAGAGAAATGGGGAAAAGGCTCCCAATTTCAACAATGTTAGGAGGGAAAGAAGTTGTTGCGGAGTTTGTGGGGTGGGAGGAAGAAGAGAAGACCCAAGTTGAATATCCTCTGGAGACAGTTCTAGAGGGACTGGCAGTTAGTGGTATGGAGTGGAAGTTGAGGCTAGGGGTACAGATTTGGGCATCATGAACACTGAGACAATTTTTGAACCATTAGAGGAGAGAATTTCAAGTCAGGATGAGAACAGTACCAAATGGCTTAGTGGAATTGAAAAAGAAAAGGAACCTAGATTTAGTGATTCTATGTAAGTGTGGCCTGCAAATGCCTAGCATCAGAATCGCATGGAGGGCTTATTAAAGTAGTTTAAATATCTTAGAGAATTTTTCTGAATTCTAAAGTCAAGTAACTTTATGGAGTGATAAGAAGAGTGGGAATGAGATAGCAGAGCAGTTGGTTAACACTTCACATCCTAGAAAGAACCTGGGCCCTAAGGGCCTCAAGGCTGGGACGTGTTTACAACAGGAAGGTGGGGCTTAATGGGGCCAGGATCTTACCAGGCCATCTTTGGGGAATTCTCTCTGAGAATATCTGACAGGAACATCTTGGTCAGGGCGCCGCAATGTTTGCTCTGAAGAGTCTGTGTAAACAACTATACAAAAACAACTAAAAAATGTTTATTTTTAAGACTCAAGAAATAACTGGCGCTCCCTACCCGCACTTCACAAGACACTTGTATCCATTGCAGAATGTAAAGACGAGTATAGACTTGCTGGGGACGAGCCTTCCTTCCACTGGTGCTCTACAGCTCCTAGGCCCAAGGTCCCCTAGCTTCGAATCACTGTAAGCCCTCTGGCCCAAGGAGGTGAAATGCCATAGTCTGATGAAAGCATCCTGCTGCCTGAATGTTTGAACATCTGTCAGGGAGCATAATTAGTGCTAGAAATGAAAATAAGAACAAGTTTCTGTATCCCAGGGAACTATTTGAAGAATAGTCTGTCCCTCTTCTTCCCATAACTTGGCAAATGCAGTGGTGAGGTTTACTTAGAGTAGCTGGTGAATGAAAGGTTCATAAAGGTTGCATTGAGCCAAAAAGTCACTGTCATTAAATGTTGACTTTATATCCATGGAGATTAATAGGAAAATGCATCTAGGTAAAGGGTCAGGTTGGCTATGGATATAGAACGGAATTAAAATTGTTTGGGAACAGGGGTGGAAGTGGAGGGTTCCCTCACGTGGGTTTTCTGTCTTCAAAAAATGAGTATATTCAATAATCTTTCTGTTTTGGTCCCCCAGAATTCTTCATTCTTGGATAGCCCAGAAGTGGACCTGCCACTTTGTTTTGAGCAAACTGTTCTGGTGTGGATTCCCTTGGGTTTCCTTTGGCTCCTGGCTCCTTGGCAGCTTCTTCATGTGTATAGATCTAAGATCAAGAGATCTCCTATAACCAAACTCTACCTCGCTAAGCAGGTATGGGAACTCCACTATTTTCTAATTACTTGGTACAGGGTAGAGACATTTTTTGGTGGTTAAAGTGTCTGCTTCCCTATCTTTAATCAGCTTTCCTAAGACAGGCGGTCACTGGCCCCATGTCATATTTCTTAGTTAAGGTAACTTTAAGTTTTGCGTAATGATGACTCTTAGGGCACCTGGGTGTTTCAGTTGGTTAAACACCTGCCTTTGGTTTGGCTAATGATCTCAGGGTCCTGGGATCCAGCCCTATGTTGGGCTCCCTGCTCCCTGCCCAGCAGGGAATCTGCACCTCCTTCTCTCTGCTCTACCCCCCGACTCATGCTCTCTCTCAAATGAATACATAAAATCTTAAAAAATAGGAGGGTAGTGACACTTAAATCTTGATAGCAGATTTTTAAAACACCAATGACAAGTAAACAATCAGTCAAATAGTTATTGTCTTTTTAATATCTGAGAAGCAAATACTGGATGACCTGTCTTGAGACTGTTATAATAACTCAGGAGACTATAATTCAGTTGGCACCTACAATGAAGTGAAAATAAAATGCACAATTTTCTCTGTACCATTCAGGCAATCCAACCATCATTCATCTCCCATAACTTGGGTCTGAAATAAGGCTTCCATTTTCCCAAAGTCTTCCATGAGTCCAGACACTCACAGTAGAGTGAGGTAGGGTGAGTGCTCACAGTGACATGCCTGAGTAGGGAAATATGGGAAGGACAAGAGCTGTAGGAGAGGGGCCAAGAGGAACTAGAGGAGGAGCCCGTCAGCCAGCTGCACTGATTAATGCAGAAAGGGTCTTGTGGGAACCGAGACATTCAACTGAGTTTGAAAATCCACCTCCTAAACTCCACCATCTGCTTTTTCACTGCTTTTTTTGTTGTTGGTGGTGGTGGTTTGTTTTTCCCTATCTATCCTGATCTTTAAACAGGGTTTAATTGAAAAGGATAATTAGATTCGATGTTCTGTGAGTGCACATACCAACGACCTCAGGTTACCTGGAATCTAAACAGAAGGAAGGAACTTGGCTAAATGAAGTGGGATTTTCGTTGACACTCCAAGGCAGGGGCTGGTGGTGAGCTTTGTTGGACCCTGGACAGGAAAGAATAGTCCCTGAGAGTAGGGGCAGGGTCATTGTCTGCTTTGCTGATCCAAGTGCCAAGCACAGGGCTTAACACTTAGTATGAATTTGTTGAATGTTAATATTAAACAGACTCTAGAAGTAGAAGTTGAGTCAAGAATGTGTTAGATTCTGAACATTGAACAACATGCTTTAATACCTTGGAAATGAGTTAGGAGACTTCCAATAAAAGGCTGGGTAATGAATAAATCAGTATCCCAGTCTAATTATAGTTCTTAACTAACTATAAGAACTTCTAACTTAAAAAAAAACAGCTTTATTGAGATGTAATTCACATACCATACAATTCACCCATTTATTTTTTAAATTAAGTTAAATTTAAATTCAATAAATTAACATATAGTATATTATTAGTTTCAGAGGCAGAGTTCAGGGATTCGTCAGTTGTATATAACACTTGGTACACATTACATCACATGCTCTCCTTAATGCATATCACCCAGTTACCCCATCTCCCCACCTCCCTCCCTTCCAGCATCCCTCAATTTGTTTCTTATGGTTTTTCTCCCTCTCTGATTTTGTCTTATTTTATTTTCCCCTCCCTTCCCCTATGGTTTTGTTTTGTTTCTTAAATTCCACATAATGAGTGAAATCATATGATAATTGGCTTTCTCTGATTGACTTATTTCACTTAGCATAATATCCCCTAGTTCCATCCACATTGTCACAAATGGTAAGATTTCATTTTCTGATGGCTGAGAAATATTCCCTTGTGTGTGTGTGTGTGTGTGTGTGTGTGTGTGTGACATCTTTATCCATTCATCTATTGATGGACATCTGAGCTCTTTCCATAGTTTTTGCTGCTATAAACATTGGGGTGTAGGTGCCCCTTAGCATCACAGCATTTGTATCTTTTTGGTAAATACCTAGTAGTACATTAGGTAGTTCTATTTTTTACTTTTTGAGGAACCTCTATACTGTTTTCCAGAGTGGCTGTACCAGCTTGTATTACACCAGCAGTGTAAGAGGATTCCCCTTTCTCCACATCCTCAAAAACACCTGTTGTCTCCTGACTTGTTAATTTTAGCCATTCTGACTTGTATGAGGTGGCATCTCATTGTGATTTTGATTTGCATTTCCCTGATGCTGAGTGATATTGAGCATTTTTTCATGTGTCTGTTGGCCATTTGTATGTCTTCTTTGGAGAAATGTCTGTTCATGTCCTCTGCCCATTTCTTGATTGGATTGTTTGTTCTTTGGGTGTTGGGTTTGTTAAATTATTTATAGATTTTGGATACTAGCTCTTTATCTGATAAGACATTTGCAAATATCTTCTCCTATTCGGTAGGTTGTCCTTTGGTTTTGTTGAAATTGTTTCCTTTGCTGTGCAAAAGCTTTTTATCTTGATGAAGTCCCAATAGTTCATTTTTGCTTTAGTTTCCCTTGCCTTCAGAGACTCAATTCACCCATTTAAATATAATTTTTAGCATACTGATATATACAACCTTCACCATAATCAACTTTAGAACAGAAAAAAATCTCCTATCTCCTCATCCTCCTTAGTCCTAAGCAACCACTAACCTACTTGCTATCTCTAGTTTCCCTATTTCAGAGATTTCATAAATGGAATCTTATAATACCAAATGGTCTTTTATGGTGGCTTCTTTCACTTAGCATAAGATTTTCAAGGTTCATCCATATCATAGTATGTATCAGTACTTCTTTCCCATTTTATGCCTGACTTATATTCTGTTATATGGGTATAATACATTTTGTCTAACTTTTATAAATACAAATCTTTATAGACAAAAAGAAAATAAATGTATTGACTTTTTTTTTCATAGCTAATAATCCATTCATCCTTGCTCATAGTCTCAGGAGCCCCATTCCTAATTTATACTTTATTTTTTGTCCTCTACCCTAAGAGTAACAAGCAGAAATTAGCTGCTTCTTAAAATTTTCAAAATAATTGGTCTCTTCTCTAAAAGTAGAAGTATAACTCCTCACATAGTAAAACTTTACTTCCATGAGAACCTTCTTTTGGGCTCATTCCTCAACTTGATTTTATTTCTCCATTTCCTGCTTTTGGGCTATTTCTCTCTGACTTTCCTGAACTGTCTATACTTGTCTGAACTAAGTCCGTTTGCTTGACCAAAGTGAGAGATTCTACAAGTTTGTTTGTTTAAAGATGCATCCTTACAGAAAGGACCTGATGCACAGTAGGTAACTGAATGAATTGAATCACAAAATAAATGAATGAATGGATGAGCTCAATCCCAGGGAAACGAAAAAGGAATTTGGTTCTGGAGGTTGTGGAAGTGCTGAGGTTAGAGGAAGAAAGATGTGTGGCAAGAAGAGACTTGACGTTGAGCCAGTGAAGTGTGGAAATCATCTTTAAGTGATTGCAGAATGTAACATAGAAAATTGTGAGCCGGCTCTGTTTGGCAGAGTTTCAGAGAGCAGGACCAAGATTAAGTGTGTGGGGGTTATTCCAGGGAAGCCTACTTTGGCTAAATATATGGAAGGACTTTCTAATAATACTGACTTTCTGAAAATAGAATAGACTGCTGGGGGTCATATTCCCTGAAAATATTGATGCTGAAGTGAGATACTTATCTGCCAGCAAAGTGATAGAAATAGACACTCTACAATGGATAGAAGATTCAACCAGAGTGTCTATCATTCATAAAGCTCTGAGGAAAGGAGGGCCTTGCAGAGATGGAGAGATATTTAATATGGCCAAAGCACTGTCCTCTCTCTTTTAATACCAATGAGATAATGTTTCCTTAAGAAGTTTAGTAAATCCCATGTGTGCTTGAAGCTCCTCCAATAAATCAGAGATCAAAGACAAGGATTATTTCAGGGCAACCATAATGTTTCTCTGATCTTATTTAATAAAAGCGTGTGCATGTTTCCGGTTATAAAAGTAATACATGGTTGAGCGCCTGGGTGGCTCAGTTGGTTAAGTGTCTACCTTTAGCTCAGATCATGGTTCCAGTGTCTTGGGATCAGGCCCCATATCAGGCTCCCTGCTCCATGGGGAGTTTGATTCTCCTTCTGCCTCTGCCTCCTGCTCCCCCACTTGTGCTCTTTCTCTCTCTCTCTCTGTCAAATAAGTAGTCTTTAAAAAAAAATTAATGCAAGATTATTGTAGAAAGTTTGGAAACTCTAGGGAAATAGGAAGCAAATTAAATCCATTGACCATTGTTATCACCCTGATACACTCCTATTAACATTTTGGTATGTTTCCTGCCATTCTCTTAAAATAAAAAAAAAAAAAGAGCCAAGAAACACAAAATGAAAAGTTAAAGTCTATTTCTTACTCTTCTATCTCCTAATACCATTATCCAGAGACCTTCATTTAAAATTATTTTAATGGTTACCTCTATATCTGTAAATAATGTGTTTATACCTGTATTTCTTGATCGATCACCTTTAAAAAAGATCTATTTCTGCCCTCCGTGAAAGACAAGGAATTCAGTTCATTGGCCCTACCCTCACCTTCCTTTTCTTCTTCTCTTTCTCTCTGTCTTTAAATTTTGTATGATTGCTTTCAGTTCTTCTGTTTGTTACCCTTATTCCTAAAGATAATCTGCCATCAATTTTAGACTTGACATTTTGATACCCCTTTGTGTAAAATGAGAGAATTTGTGCCCCCACAGTTCTTGGATCTGAAGAAGATCCTCAAATAAAATTTTTAGAGAGAGCAACAGTAAATAAAGTTTCAAAGTCCTTGCTTTCTGCAAATGTTCATCTGGATGTGGAATGCTAGCTTCAAACACATTTTTTTTAACTCCAAAGATGTTGCCGTATTGCTTCCCAACATCCTGGGCTACTGAGTTATCTTCTGTAGAAGGCTATATCCTCTTTTTTTCTTGATGTCTTGAAATTGCATGAATCTGTTTACATGGGTCTTTTCTCATTCAGTGGGTTTGACGCTTTCAACCTAAAGACTGATGTCTTTCTTATCTCTGAGAAATTTTCATTTATTAGTCTTTTTACTTCCTTTCCTCCAATTTTGAAATTCCATCTCTTCAGAACTTCTTTTAGGTTGGTTTTGGACACTGAATTGATTTTCCTTCTCAACTTCTCTCTTTTTAAAATTTATTTTTCTCTTTTCACCTATGTTCTGAGATATTCCCCAATTTCTTTTCTTTCAGTCATCCTAAAGAGCCTTTATTTTTGTAATCATGGGTTTGATTTCTAAGAATTATTCAATTATTCTTAATTTCAGAATATACCTTTTTTTTTTAAACATCAATCTACTAATGGATGCAATGTCTTCTCAGGTCTCTCCTAAGACATTAATTTTAAAATAATTTAGAAGTATCTTCTGTTCATTTAATAATTTGTTTGTTTTATCCCAGAATCAGTTGTTCTGTGTAATTATCTTGGCTATCTTCTTTGCTAGTATTGGTTTTTCTCCACCTTCTGATGGTTATTACTGTTCTTTTTGCATTTATAAGCAAAGGACTAAGTTAATGAATATATGTGATGGGAGCAGACCCCTCTGCCATTCTGTAAGACAGCTCCCCTCGTGTGGCCTCTCCTTGAGGGAGGACTGCTTTTGAGCTCTGAGTCCTGAACAACTGTGTGGAACTATGGCTTCTTCCAAGAGCAGGAGGCCACGCTGGACTTCTCCACCCTTACTGCATGCCGTACGAAGACTAGTTTCCTCTGGGGCACCAAGACACTATCTTCTCATTCCTCCTCAGGAGAGCATTCTATTTCAGAGAATTACTTCTGTTTTAGCCTGATTGGGGGTGGTTGTGGCAAGTAGAGTTTCAGTGGATTTGTGATGATGGGTTGGAAGTGGGAGAAACAAAGAAACGACTGGCCTAACCGTACCAGTTCTGTGCACAGAGATTTCATTAAGGCTCTGATTTCTGTCCTTTCCCCCAGTCTTACTCTCAGCTGGTGCTGACTATAAAGGATAGATTTCTGTCAGTGGAAGATCTCACTGGCAAGTCATACCTGTTAGCTGAGGCAATAAGGAATTGATTCTCTTACATAGTAAGACCAGAGGCAGTGCAGCCCCAGGACTTAGTACTTTAGAAGATTAACAACCTCAGCAGATAGTTGATTATTTTCATCTTTTTTTCTCATCAGCTCAGCCTCTCAAGCCAGTTATTAAGCTAGCACATGATGACAAGGTGGCTGCAGCGGCTCCAGGAACCACACCCTCCAGTCAGTGTCCAAAGGCAGATAAGGATAGCAGGTGCTGGGGCGGCTGCGTGGCTCAGTGGGTTAAAGCCTCTGCCTTCGGCTCAGGTCATGATCTCAGGGTCCTGGGATTGAGGCCCGCA
This sequence comes from Mellivora capensis, assembly GCA_004024625.1. Lineage (NCBI taxonomy): Eukaryota > Metazoa > Chordata > Mammalia > Carnivora > Mustelidae > Mellivora > Mellivora capensis. The sequence continues at coordinate 18,109 of PISX010024551.1, forward strand.
TCGGGCTCTATGCTCAGCGGCGAGCCTGCTTCCTCCTCTCTCTCTGCCTGCCTCTCTGCCTGCTTGTGATCTCTGTCTGTCAAATAAATAGATAAAATATTAAAAAAAAAAAAGATAGCAGGTGCTCCTATATATCCCTTTAAAAAATAGCTTTATTGATATATAGTCTACATACCATAAAACACACCTGTTTAAAGTGTACAATTCAGTGGTTTTTAGTAGACTCATAAAAATTTGTGACCATCACCTCTGTCCAATTCCAGAATAGTTTCATTACTCCAAAAAGAAACTCAGTTCCTATTAGGCAGTAACAACCCATTCCCTTCCCCCCACCCCAATCCATCTGCCCGAATCCGTAGCAACTACTAATCTACTTTTTATCTATGGCTTTGTCTCTTCAGAACATTTCATATAAAGGAATTATATACTATGTAGCCTTTAGCACCTGACTTATTTAACATAGCAAAATGTTTTCAAGTTTTCCTCATCATCTTTTTTTTTAAGATTTTTATTTATAAGAGAGAGGGAGAGGGAGCACAATTGGGGGAAGGGGCATAGGGAGAGGGAGAAGCAGACTCCTCACTGAACAGGGAGCCTGATGTAGGGCTGGATCCCAGGACCCTGAGATCATGACCTGAGCAGAAGGCAGACACTTGACTGACTGAGCCACCCAGGTGTCCCTATTTTCAAGTTTTATACATGTAATGGCATGAATCAGTACTTCACTCCTTATTTTATTATTATCATTGCGGTAAAATACAGAGATCATGAAATTGACCATTTCATCCAACTTAAAGTGTAAGATGCAGTAGCGTTAAATACATTCTACAATGTTCTGCAACCATCACTGCTAACCAGTTCCAGGATTTTCCATCACCCCAAGTGGAAACTTTGTATCCATTAAACAGTTACTTCCCTGCGCCCTCCTCCTCTTATCCCTTGGAAATCTTGAACCTGCTGTCTGTCTCTTTGTCTAGTTTGGATAGTTGATATATAAATGCAGTCATACAATAGCCTTTCGTGTCTGGCTTCTTTCATTCAGCATTATGTATTCAAGGTTCATCCGTGTGGTAGCATATATCAATATTTCATTCCTTCTTATGGCTAAATAATACAATATTATAGATACATCATGTTTATTTGGGGTGGACACAGATTTTCAATTTTCTTAGTATAGGTATTATACTTACATACTTAGTGTAAGTATTATATACTTTTATACTTTGAGTATTAGTATAAATATATACTTATGAGTAGAATTGCTCAGTCATATGGTAGCTCTACGTTTGATATTTTGAGGAACTGACAAGCTGTTTTCCAAAGTGGCTGTCTCCTTTAAATTCCTGCCAGCAATGTATGCGGGTTCTGATACTCATTCTCACCAGTACTTGTCATGGTTAATCTTTTCAGTTATAGCGATCCTAGTTGGTGCAAAGAGCTTACTATGGTTTTGACTAATGACATTGAGCATCTTTTTGTATACTTTTTGGCCATTTGTATACCTTCTTAGGAAAAAACCTATTCTTTAAATAAACCCTTTCCTATTTTTTAATTGGGTTACCTGTGGTTTTTTATTTTTATTTATTTAATTTAAAAGATTTTATTTATTTATTTATTTGACAGACAGAGATCACAAGTAGGCAGAGAGGCAGGCAGAGAGAGAGGAAGGGAAGCAGGCTCTCTGCCGAGCAGAGAGCCCAATGTGGGGCTCTATCCCAGGACCCTGGGATCATGACCTGAGCCGAAGGCAGAGGCATTAACCCACTGAGCCACCCAGGTGCCCCACCTGTGGTTTTTTATTGTTGACTTGTGAAGAGCTCTTTACATATTCTGGATCTATGTATCACTTTGATCAGTGAGAAAAACGTTTTCCAGAGTCCCAGAAACGAGTTTCCCCCTAGCTGTCCCCTAGTTCTCTTTGGCCAGAATTGTGTTGCCTGCCCATGATCCAGGTAGTTACAGGCCAGGAGAATGGGACCATCATGACTGGTTTTAACTTACCTCATGGGGTTGGAGATGCATCCAGCTTCCACCTGAGCACATGGCTGAGCTGAGTGGAGTAGATATTTTACAAAAAAGGAGAGAGGTTCTATTAGGAAGAAGAGAATAGCTTTGAGTAGGCAACTCTACCCTCAGCGTCACAAGAAACAGACGGCTGAGGCCAAATAGGATGTGAGAAGGTTGTATTTACGAGGGAACCTGGAGCTTAGCAGCCAACAGTTACCACTCCAGGCTTGAAGGGACAGGATGGGGGTGAATCTGGGAGGGGAGCTACAAACATAGCAACAACTACCTGATTCATTTCCACCATTTCACAGGGGTTTTTGTTTTTTCCAAATTGTCCATACTGTAGTCATTCAAAAAACAATACAATGTACTGGGGATGACCAAGAGGAAATTGCCACTAGCCAGAAAGTGACTGAGGGAATATTCTGCAGCTAAATTATTCTGCAGCTAAGGAGCCACTTCAAGTAAAAGGGCCGAGAGACGGGGTGGCAGCTTGGGAGTTAGGACTGTGGGACACTGAGAGACTGAAAGACCCTGAGGGAGGAGTGCAGGACCTTAGTATCTGTCCTTGTCCCTATTAACCCAGTGCTAGTGTGGCTGCCATGGGGCTGACTTAAGTGAAACCAGGACAATCTGTCCACAGGGAAACCAGTTCTACTTATTTGTAGAAGTTCAATAAGAATGTTTACCTGGGATGCCTGGGTGGCTCAGTTGGTTAAGCCACTGCCTTCGGCTCAGGTCATGATCCCAGCGTCCTGGGATGGAGTCCCACATCGGGCTCCTTGCTCAGCAGGGAGCCTGCTTCTCTCACTGCCTCTGCCTGCCTTTCTGCCTGCTTGTGTGTACTCTCTCTCTCTCTCTCTGGCAAATAAATAAAATCTTAAAAAAAAAAAAGTTTTCCTTATAACACAACACCATTGGAATGATTGGTTGTATTACGAAGGCCTTGACAGGAGTGTCCTATTTGAGAGGGACCTACATAGACTCAGATGTGACCAGACAGCCTGAAAGCACTAAGGCTGACTTTATGGAGCCAATGAATGCCATTGGGGAAGGGGGGTGGGAATCAGCCTGTTACGTTCCATATAGGGTTCCTGGGAGCCTTGCCAGATAAGAAGGTCACTTCCTGGCAGGTTCTTGAGACTTGGGGGAAGAGAGGAAGTAACCCAAATCAGTAAGCATCGCAGGGGAGTTAGCAAGTATTTGGCTTGGCTACCCACGAAAGCTCCAAATAATGGCTCTGTGCAGGGTGGGGGCTCAACTTACCACCAGGGAATAGCTTGAATTGGATGTAAGGCTGTTTCTTGTTCTTCAAACTCTGATCTACACTCCTTTTCAGTAGGAAGAAGCCAGGGTGGTTGTCACCCCTATCTCTCTGGAATGATGAATGATGAAAAGCCAGGGGTGGCACTGGCTCATGGGGCCGAAACAGCTATTGGGTTATTGCTGGAATAATATCTGCCATGTCTATTCCCTGGAAAGCCTTTGTCTCACGGGCTTAGCACAGCTGATGTTCCCTCCTGCTGCATCAGGAAATGTCTTCCTGTCATGGGCTACCTCTTAGGCTGAAATTCACAGTTGCTTCATCTGTTGGGTCTGAGGAAAGGACCTCTTTCCTGGACCCGGAGGGACCTTGCATTGCTGTTTGTATTGCTGCTGTGACCCAGGAATGCAAGTCCCTTCTTGCAATCTGGCTCTGGGGTCATCGTGAAGCATTGCTGTGCATAGATGGTGCAGGCCATAAAGACGTCGGGGTCAGAGTATAGGAGGGCACTGACTCCATCTCTGGCCCTCCATTTGTTCTCTCCTCTGGCTACTTTAGATAACTAGTAGAGCGCCATTCTGATGCACAGATAGTTCCACTTTAGATAACTATCCTGTGACCTCACCAGCATGGCCCTTGCTCTATGAAAGCTGGAGATTAAGGTCTGGATGGCTGCGGAAAATGGGCGGGGAAGTTTGGGGTGGAAAATAGCTGCATGGTGTCCTCTGTTGTGTGTCGGTCCTCCTCCGGGATTATCCCTGTGGGTAAGTTAACTGAGTAAAACTGTGTCAGTGGTCTAGAGTGGCTTGCAGCATTTTTGCATTTGAAAGCAGCTTCTCAGTCTGGAGGATACATTACTGACCCTCCTCTGCCTTCTACCAGCTACATAATCGTTCATCACATGAGGATACCATAACTTGTTTTAACAACTCTTGCAGCGTTCCTCCGAACAAACCTCTCCACCATTGTTTTGGGTTATTTTAGATTTTATAAATAATTCACTGCTAAAACTGAGATTCCAGTTACGATTCTGTGCACAAGTATTTGCCTGAAATTCATTGTATTTCCTTAGAATAGCTTCCTAAGAGTAGAATTACTATATCAAGGAATATGAGCGGTTAAGGCTTTTGAAACATGGGAAAAATTTTTATAATTTAGGAAGCTTTTTGCTGATTTATATTCTCACCTAAGTTGTGTTAGAATTTGTCTCTGCACCTTTGCCAGCACTGGGTCTAACATTTTTATTTTATGTGTAAAATGGCATCCTTTTGGTTTACTTTGCACTTCTTAAAGGACTAATGCAATTGATGTGTGTGTGTGTGTGTGTGTGTGTGTGTGTTTAAGATTTTGTTTATTTTTTTTGACAGAGAGAAACAGCAAGAAAGGGAACACAAGCAGGGGGAGTGGGAGAGGTAGAAGCAGGCTTCCCACCAAGCAGGGAGCCTGATGTAGAGCTCAATCCCAGGCCCCTAGGATCATGACTTGAGCCGAAGGCAGACGCTTAATGACTTAGCCACCCAGGCGCCCACAAATGATGTTTTTTAATTTGTTGAGCATATTTGTGAATTGTCTGTTCACACCACTTGCTCATTTTTTAAAATGAGCATGTTACTGTATTTAACTTTTTTCCAAATATACTTTTTTAAATTTAAATTCAATTAGCATATAATGTATTATTGGTTTCAGAGGTAGAGGTCAGTGATTCATCAGTCTTATATAACACCCAGTGCTCATTATGTCACTTGCCCTCCTTAATGTCTATCACCCAATTACCCCATCCCTCCACCTATCTCCCCTCCAGTAAGCCTGAGTTTGTTTCCTATGATTAAGAGTCTCTTAAGCTTTGTCTCCCTCTCTGGTTTTGTCTTGTTTTATTTTTTTCCTCTCTTCCCCTATGATCCTCTGTTTTGTTTTGTTTTCCTTAAATTCCACATATGAGTGAGATCATATAATTGCCTTTCTCCGACTTATTTCACTTAACATAATGTCCTCTAGTTTAATCCACGTCATTGCAAATGGCAAGATTTCATTTTTTGATAGCTGAGTAGTATTCCACTGTATTTAACGCTAATCTTTTGAGTAATTCAGGATTACAACTCAAAATTTACAAAAGGTACATGGTATTCTAGTCACTCGTTCTTGTCTGAATTAGCAACCACTGACCCTAGTTCCTTGTATATCCTTCCATAGATAATCCATGCTTATAAAATGCCTACTTTTCTTTATACAAATGTTAGTGTCTTGTGTTAATCTCCATGTCTTGATCCCTCCATTTTAGCACATAAAAATCTGCTTTCTAATGTCTACTCATAGTGCTGTTATTTGGATGTATCATAACTTATGTGCCTTATGGGACAGAAATTTAGGTGGTTTTTAACCTTCTGCCATCATAGGCAATGCTGCAAAAACAAAACAAAAAACCCCCAAACAACAAAAAAACCTTTGTTCCTGTGTGTCTGTAGCATAAATTCCTAGAAATGAAGTTACTGGGTGAAGAGTATATCGACTCAAAATTTTTAAATAGTGAAAATTATCCTCCATAGAGGTTTTTCCTCAGTCTCACCAACTCTTTATCAAACTTTGATATTTACTAAGCAGTTAAGTAAGAAATGGTATATCATTATAATTTGAAATTGCACTAATTATCACATTAAGCATCTGTTCCTGTCTTTAAAAGCCATATTCTTTAAACTTTCCATCTTATGCCTTTTATACTGGATTGTTTGTTCTTATCTTGAAATGTTTTATAGGAGTGCTTTATAATGTAAGTTCTTTTTGATATGGGTTGCTCAGTATATCTCTAATCAATGTGTAAGAATTTAATATGTGGAAGCCTGTGGCAAGGCCTGCTCTTTTTCCTTCACCTGGGTAGCTGGTTAGTATTCTCTTCACCTGTTCTCCTCAAATCCTCCTTGACTGGGTTCTCTAGCTCCACCTTGCTCATTTTTTTGGTAAGATTTTTTACTTATTTATTTGACAGAGAGCGATCACAACTAGGCAGAGAGGCAGGCAGAGAGAGAGGGGAAGCAGGCTCCCTGCTGAGCAGAGAGCCCAGTGCGGGGCTCGATTCCAGGACCCTGAGATCATGACCTGAGCCGAAGGCAAAGGCTTAACCCACTGAACCACGCAGGTGCCCCTCTACCTTTCTCATTTTTATACCCAATTTACCTAAAGGCAAACATATTTTACCACGTCAAAAGCTGTTATTTTTTTTTCCAGAAAAAAGCCTGTCTCATATGAGAAAGCACAGTATAGTCATATTATGTACTTGAGAAATTCATTCCCTTCATTAACATGTCTTTGACTTTATGCCTTGCTAAATAACCACACTGGTCCTACTATAGATGCATTCATGTCCCTCGTTGGTTGGTTTTCATTTTAAGCAGCTCAATATTTCTGCCTGAATCATTTGGGATGAATGAGACATGGGAATGAACAGGGACAGATGGATGGGAGTTGAAGGGATGGGGTTAGGGGAGATGGTCCTAAAGACCCTCATTTTGAGGGATAAGATTCTGGTGGACCTCCTCTGCGGAAGTAGTAATTTCTCATCCTGATGGGCGGGGGCGATTCTTTAGAATAATACGATGTATAGCATGTCTTATGAACTCATAGGACAGATATTGATTGGCTTGGATTCTTCCTAGGGTGACATAGTCACAACAGTTTGCAACATTAACTTCAAATCTTGTCTGGGGAAGAGGCTGGGAATAATAACCAAGGAAAGGGAATAGGACCAAGGAAACTGGAAATCCCAATTAGGGTATGGGGGTTCCCTTTTTAAATCTATTTTTTAGTGACCTATCATATAAAAAGTTATTCCAAAACTTAGCAATTAAAAAAAAGCACATTTTTTCTCACATTTTCTATGGATCAGAAATTTGGGAGCCGCTTACCTGGGTTCTGCTTCAGGGTCTCTCACGACATTGTAGCTGATATGCTAGCAGAGACTAAGGTCATCTGAAGTCTTGACCGGGGCTGGAGAGGCTAAATCTAAGATGACTCACTCACGTGGCTGTTGACAAGAGGCCTCCGTTATTTACCAAGCGGATCTCTCCATAAAGCTACTTGAGTGTCCTGCCAATGGCACTAGGAGCTTTCCCTGAAGTGAAGTGGGTGATCTGAGAAAGAGAAGGAGGAAGCCATATTGTTTCTTTATGAACTTCTACCATATTCTGTTCTTTAGAATTGAGTCACAAAGTTAAGTTCACATTCAAGGGAACAGGTACCAAGATCTCCTTTTTGAAGGGAAGGATATCAAAGAACTTGTGAACATAGTTTAAAACCATCACACTCAGCATTCCTCAAAAACCTATCCTGGCCTACATTGAACTTCATTCCATTGCTTGGTATTCGTTGATGCCAGAAGTATTTCTTGTGTTCTCTGAATCTGTGCATACCATCTTTATTATCTATTATCAGGAATCATTCTATTCTAAAGCATGATATCCTCTTAACAGTGGTCTTTTTCCTTCTCAGGTGCTTGTTGGCTTTCTTCTTATTCTAGCAGCCATAGAGCTGGCCCTTGTACTCACAGAAGACTCTGGACAAGCCACAGTCCCTGCCATTAGATACACCAATCCAAGTCTTTACCTGGGCACATGGGTAAGTCCTTACCTCCACTCCTGCCCTGTTTATCTTCTTATTCATAGCTATCTAGTTGAAATGTACTGTTTTGGAATAAAATTAAGTCCAGTTTCATTTATCTTTTTTGAGGGGCCTATAATGAGGCAAAATGTGGATATAATGGACTGAATCAAATTTTAGTTTTGTATATTCTTCTGAACACTAACTTTTGGATCCTTCTCCTTAGCATAAATACTAGCTTTGATGCCTAAGATATGTATCTTATGCCCTCCTATCCTTCTATCTAATGATTATACATGAGTGGGCGCCAGGCTGGCCGAGGCAGAGACCCGCACTCTGGTGGGCCCAGAAGGTCCGCACCATGACCCTATTCCACTTCTGGAATGGCTTCACCATGGTCTACTTCCCCCATTTCATCACCTACAAGCAGCGTGGCCTGAGCACAATGCCTTCTGGACATGTGTGCAGGCCAGGATCACCTACCTGTTTATGCAGCTGTGAAAGATGCTCTTCCTGGCCATGGTTTTTTCCCACCTGGGAAAGCAGCATCTATGACTTCATTAGGATGTCATGAAGGTCATCGTGGATGTGGCAGACCAGATACATCTAAACTTTGTCATGTCCTGGAATGTATGCAAGGGGGAGTACAGGATCATGGTTGCTGCCTTGGGCTCGGCCATGGCCATGCTCATTATGTCCTGCTCCTTCTCATCTGAGTTGGAGCCCAGGGCATTGAGTTTGACTGGAAGTACATCCCAAAGAGCATGGACTCCAATATCAGGCTGGTCCATTACATCGTCTCATCTGCCCAGGTCTAGATGATAACATGCTACAACCCATACTGCACTTTCCAGCCAGCAGGGCTCCCCCTGTTTTTCCTTAGTCTGTGAGTCCTTTTTCATGGAGACCTTAATCCATCTCTGTTCCCTGGGCAGCTGGACAGCACTCTGTGGCCCCGTATGTCACCATTGTCAACATGCACTCCTAGGCTTGGTGTCCCAAACATTCACACGCCCTTTCCCTGGCCTCCAGGCTTCAGTGAAGTAAACAGTATTTGGGAAGTATAAATAAATATACATATACACACGTGAAAGCCAAGTTTCTTGAATGTTAAGACTTTTCTAAATGCTGTAACTATTATTTTTAAATTGACTAATGACTCATCAGTGGATCATGGAGTCTAGAGTTGTTTGTATAAACTTGATAACAGAAACTGCTCTCTGTCCTGCGGGCTTGGTTTTGGAGGAGGCCTGCATAGTGTTTTAAAAACAACTAAATTAGTTGCTATGCCTTTTCTTTTTTTAAGAATTTTTATTTAGGGACGCCTGGGTGGCTCAGTTGGTTGGGCAGCTGCCTTCGGCTCGGGTCATGATCCCAGCGTCCTGGGATCGAGTCCCACATCAGGCTCCTTGCTAGGCAGGGAGCCTGCTTCTCCCTCTGCCTCTGCCTGCCTCTCTGTCTTCCTGTGCTTGCTCGCTCGCTCGCTCTCTGTCTCTGACAAATAAATAAAATCTTAAAAAAAAAAAAGAATTATTTATTTATTTGATAGAGAAATCACAAGTAGGCAGAGAGGCTGGCAAAGAGATGGGGAAGCAGGCTCCCTGCTGAGCAGAGAGCCCAATGCAGGCCTCAATCACAGGAACCTGAGACCATGACCTCAGCTGACGGCAGAGGTTTAACCCACTGAGCCACCCAGGCACCCTCTTTTTTTTTTTTAAGATTTAAAATATTT
>PISX010024552.1:0-27708 GCA_004024625.1 Mellivora capensis
AAACTTCTGGATATAACTAGGGCAGCTGTGCCCAAGGGGACTTGGGCAGGGGCTTGGGATACTAAAGCTTCATCATCAGGTGTGCCCCATGATGCTGAATTGCATCTTCCCAGATGAAGATCAGCTTTCCCTCTTCCAAACCAAAGCACCACAAGCCAAGCTCTGCATCTAGAAACTTGAGTCTACCCAGAGAGAACAACCTTTGAAAGTTCTCCCAGAGGGACCCTATGGGCTAGTAGAGGCCTGGATGAGGCTGAAACAGGACTAAGAAGGAAAATTGTAACTCCAGAAGCATGTATTTAAAAAGAGGGACTGAAAATAATCTAAACACTCAGTACAAAAATAATAGAGTAAATGCAAAAAAGTAGTAATAATAAAATAATGATGATTAGAGCAGAAAGCAACAATATTAAAATTATACAAATAAGTACAAAACACTAAGAGAATAAAACACCCTTTTTGAAAGTACTTTTATAAAGAGGTATATTTTTGGTATAAATGATTAAGAAAGAAGTAGCACCTGAGAACAATCTTGACCATTTTTCTCGCCCAGCAACTACTTATAAGTGACCCTCCCCTAATGTGGTCATAGACATCAGCTGATATAAAGGCAGCAATGAAACCAGTATATTACATAGGGTTATGGACCACCTGCTATGTGGCCTACTTAAGCCCTACTGTGGCCCAGTCTCAGATATATAACATTGTTTTATAAAGCATTAATGCTAGAAATGCCTAATACTACAAATTTATTGGTCTGACAAAATCAGCTCATAATGAGCAGTTTTAGACACATTTTTACTTGATTTCTCGGAGTCAGATTGGTGGTTTTACCAAATGAACTGAATTGCTCTTACAGTACAGCCCCACTCAGGGGCGGCCCTGAAAGGCAGTGATAAGAGAAGATCCTCCCAATAGGCAGAATTTTGAGTAATTTACTGGGTTATCTACTTGGTGTTTCCTATTTAAATTGATTTCTATTCATTATTTCTTTCTGTTTGCTTACTTCTGATTTAACTTGCTCATCTTTTCTGTTTCTTAGGATGGAAGTGTATATATCATTGATTTGAGAAATTCCTTTTTAAAAAGATTTTATTTATTTACTTGATAGAGAGTGAGAGAGAGAATGACAGGGGAGAAGGTCAGAGGGAGAAGCAGACTCCTCATGGAGCTGGGATCCCTGTGCGGAACTTGATCCCGGGGCTCTGGGATCATGACCCAAGCCGAAGGCAGTCACTTAACCAACTGAGCCACCCAGGCGCCCAAGAACTTCCTTTTAAGAAATATAAATATCTAATACTAGTTTAAATGTCCCTTTAAGCAATACTTTAGCTGCATCCTATAAATTTTGATATATATGTTTATATTTTCATCCAGTTCAAATTTTTGAGTTTTCTTTATGATTTCTTTTTTGACCCATGATTTAAAAGTATGTTCCGTAGTTTCCAAATTTGGGGATTTTTCAGATATTTTTCTGTAATTGATTTCTAGTTTAACTCACTGAAGACAGATAACATACATTGTATGCTTTCAATTCTCTTAAATTTAATGGGACTTACTCATTGTATGACTCACAATATAGTCTGCCATGATGAATGTTCCATGTATGTTCCATTGTTAATGGGATTTTAAATAAATGTTGATTAAGTCATTAAAAAAAAAGAAAGAAGTAGCACACATATTAGAAGTTTTAAAGAAGAAATCCAACTATATGGAGAAGGGAGTTGAGGGAAATTGGGAGGGAGATGAACCATGAGAGACTATGGACTCTGAAAAACAATCTGAGGGTTTTGGAGGGGCGGGGGGTGGGAGGTTGGGGGAGCCAGGTGGTGGGTATTATGGAGGGCACGTATTGCATGGAGCACTGGGTGTGGTGCATAAACAGTGAATTCTGGTACACTGAAAAGAAATTAAATAAAAAAAAGAAATCCAACTATACATTAAGTAGAAAATGTAATACGGAAAGAGAAAGTATGAGCCAAAATATTTGAAAACATCTAAGAACTGAGATGATTTTCTAAGAAAACTATTACCAAAATTGACCCAGGAAGAAATAGAATTATGTACATATATAAACATATGACTCAATTACAAAAATTGGGTCATTCATCAATCATAGGACCCCCTCAACAAGCACTTATGGGAAGTAGTTTATCTTCCAAGATTCAACAACTTTTATGCATGAATTATTCCAGAAAATAGAAAAAGGGGGACATCACTTTCCAATGAGCATTAAGAGGTTAGTATGGCCTTGATACTAAAGCTCGACAGGCACAGTAAAAGAAAGGAACATTATGGACCAATCACCTATGGAAATAGATGTAAAAATAATAAAAAACTCACTACTGAAATGAATTTGAAGTACATTGAAAACATGAGAGTATTGTTTAATGTAGAATATATGTTGGTGTTATTTGCCTTGAAGGGATGTCACTTTGACTCTTGGAACAGAAAGAGCTGAAATAATAGCAACTTAAAAAAGAGAGTTTTTTGTCTCACATGGAACTCTAAGGAGATGGTCCAAAGCTAGTATGGTGACTCAGGATTAATAGTGACGCAGAGTCACTTGTTGCTTTGCCCCCCTTCAACACATGGCTTCCATCTCGTCATCCAGATGGCTACTCCAGCTGGTCCATTCCGGTAGCAAGAGAAGGGAAGAATGGCCAAGCAAAGAGTATGTCCCCCATTCTCCCTCCTTTGCACCTTGAAGGGCAAGACGTGAAAATCGCACACACTTCTTCAAATCACAGCTCCTTAGCCAGAAGGTGGTCACATGGCCACATCTTGCTGCAAGGGACTTTGGGAAAGTCATGAGTGGTAAGGTGTCTCCCGTAATGTTATTGCTATGGAAGAAAAGAACAGATAATGGGGGAAAACTAGCTGCCTCTGCCTTAAAGGAAAAAAGAAAAAGACTCTCTCATTAAATGCAGATAAAGTATTTAATACAATTAAATACCTTGGTATCAGTCAGCATTCTGAATAGGAAGAGAACCAGTGTATATTTCTACTCAAATCTGTATACTCACAGAAAACACACATGCACACACATGCACGGATTTATTTCAAGTGATTGGTTTGCATGATTGTGCAGGCTGGCAAATCAGGCTGGCAGGGTGGAAACTCTCAGGCAGGAACTGATGTTACAGTCATGGGGCAGAATTTCTTCTTCACTGGGAAGCCTCAGTGTTGCTCTTACGGCCTTCAGATGATTGGATGGGACCAACCGACATTACTGAGAGTGATCTACTTTACTTAAAGTCGACTGATTGTAGGTGTTAACTGCATCTGAAAAATACCTCCACAGCCACATCTCAATTAGTGTGTGTGTGTTTAGATTTTATTTACTTATTTGAGAAAGAGAGAGAGAGAGAACATGAGCAGGACAAGGGGCAGAGAGTGGGAGGAGCAGACTCCCCGCTGAGCAGGGAGCCCGAATCAGCCCAATTCCAGGACCCCGAGATCATGACCAGAGCAAGGCAGATGCTTAACCAACTGAGCCACCCAGGTGCCCCCAACTAGTATTTGGTAACTGGGGACTCTGGCCTAGTTAGGCTGACATATTGAAGTAATCATTATAACCCCCACGCCAAACAAACAAACAAAAAAAGTAAATTAAGATTTGAAAGGTGTTTCCTCAACCTGATAAAGGCAATTGTAGTGCATACTGGTATCTTTTACTCAATATTTGTGCGTACTTTCAAGCCAGTGACCCTGGTTGGACACGGGGTTCACAAAGAAGCAAGTCTGGTTTGGTGCCCTCTCTGGTGGCAGGAGCTGAAGCATCTGGCCAGTGCTCTCACTGGGCTGTTCTTGGAACATTGCCTACACCTTGGGTTTCCACAGAACTTCCCTTGGTTCACATCCATTCTCTATGCCTGCGTTTCCAGCCTTCTCATTATGTTAGGAACCTGGTATCTCTTTGTTGTTCTTGTTGCTTTTGTGATACATTTAGCCTGAGTCAGTTTCTGTTGTAATAAACCAAAAAACCCTAATTGGAACCTCCCAAAAGCTTACAGCAAAAATCAAACTTAATGATGAAATGTTAGATGCACTATCTTTTAGGGCATGTTTCTGAGCCAGAGGAAATATCACTTTTATGGGGACATCTGGCAATGCCTAGAGGTAGTTGTCATTGTCACAGCCTTCAGGGGCAGGGGCTGTGTGACATCATCTATCGCTTAGGGAGTAGAGGCCAAGGATTCTGCCAAACCTCCCAGAGGCTGTCAATAGTTCTGAGATGGAAAAACCCTGCTTTGAAGTAAGAAATAGGACAAGGAGGCTCGATTTCACTGTTTCTTTTCAGCATTATATTGCAGGATCCGGAAAGCACAATAAAACAAGTGCAAAAGAGATAAGGAACTGAAATGGGAAAAAGTAAATGTTTGTTATTTGCTGGTGAAATGATTGAATATCTGAAGCTAATATTCAGTAAATGTATATATATAAATATATATATAGTAAAACCACAAATGGCTCATCAAGGTTCCTGGATACAGAATCAACACACGTTTGTGCTGTGGGGAGTGCTGTGGAGTGTGGAAGCCTGATGATCCACAGACCTGTACCCCTGGGGCAAATAATACACTATATGTTAATAAAAACAAGAATCAGCACACATAAGTCAATAACATACCAACAATGACCACTTAAAAGGTAATAATAACTCTGTTATTTTTGCAACTTCCTGTGAGTCTATACCAATTCCAAAATAAAAGTTTTTAAAATATAATGATTTAAAACCATCTTTTACCAACAGCAACAAAATCTGTGCTATTTAAGACTAATTTAACAAAAATATGTAAGAACTTTGTGGAGAAAATTACACATCTTAATTGAAGACCAGAATAAGAATTAAATGAATGGAGAGCCATAGGATATTCATGTTTGGAAAAACCCAATGTTGTAGGATGTCACTTCTTCCAAAATTCATTTGTTACAGTCAATGTGATAGCCACAGGTGTAGTGATTTAAAACAATGTGCATTTATTATCTAATGGTTCTGTATGTCAGAAGTCCAACATGATTCTCCTTGGGTTAAGATCATGGTACTGGCAAGGCAGGCTGCATTCTTCTCTGGAGGCTCTAGGGGAGAATCTGTTTTCTTGCCTTTTCATCTTCTAGAAGCTGCCTATAGTCCTAGGCTTGTGACCCTCTTCCTTCATGTTCAGATCATTAGGGGCAGGTGGAGTCTTTCTCATGCTGCCATCTTTCTGGGTCTTACCAGTCAGGAAAAGTTTTCTACTTTTAAGGACACTTGTGATGACTTTGGACCTACCGGGTTAATCCAGGGTAGTCTCCCTCTCTCAGGATGAGTTGACTATCAACCTTAATTCCATCAGCAACTTAAATCCCCTTTACTGTGTAACCTACCATAGTCATGGATACCAAGGAGTAAGATGTGGACATCTTTGGGAGACCATTACTCTACCTCCCACACAGTATATGTTAGACATTTTCCATGATAAAAAGTAAAGAAAACCACCTGAGAATAATTGTACTTTGTTATGTCTTTAGACTGTGTTTATAAGTCAGCAGCAAAGCCAGTTAGGTTTGGAGAAAAAGAGAACTTTCAGTTGAACATAGTCCCTTTATGTGAGGATTCTTTTTTGCCTAATGTAGGCAAAAGGAGGAAGATGTAGATATTGCACTCTCATTACTGTGCAAGCATTACACAGAAAGAGGAAGCATTACAAGGGGACGCCACAGGGACAATTTGATCTCCCTAATCTATTGTCTTGTTTTCAAAGCAAAACGGTAATGTAGTAAGTTATATAAAAAGAAGCTAATTGGTAAAAAAAAAAAAAAGTCAATTAAAAATAGTACTTTAGAGGACGCCTGGGTGGCTCAGTTGGTTAAGCAGCTGCCTTCGGCTCGGGTCATGATCCCAGCGTCCTGGGATCGAGTCCCACATCGGGCTCCTTGCTCGGCAGGGAGCCTGCTTCTCCCTCTGCCTCTGCCTGCCACTCTGTCTGCCTGTGCTCGCTCTCTCTCTCGGACAAATAAATAAATTAAAAAAAATAGTACTTTAGCATTACAAAACACTCTCATACACAATTTCATTTCATTTCACAACAGCCTCTGAGTTGGGCAGAGCAAGTGTATTTTTTTCCCTTTTGCATTTGAAGAAGTTAATTGAGACTTAGTAGGATCATGACCTGCTTTACTGTATGAAGTTGGTGACATTTCAGTTTACTTTGTTGTTTCATCGTAACCTATCCCATCCTGATTAATACTCTTCTAAGGGTATCAGTAAGAGCTGTGTGTTTGGGGGGGAAAAAAAAGCTATGCGCTGAATCCACAGAAATCAGTAGCTCTGAAATTAGAATGTTGAGTTGCAGTGGAAGGCTAGCAGTATCATTTCTACTTTTAAATTTACAAAAATTTTCCTATAGGCAGACTTTAAAATATCAATTATGTTTATCAAAATGATGCATGTACACAGAGTAAAAGGTCAGTGGTGCTTTATGGCTTTAAGTAATGAAAACAGCAGACTTTTGCCTTAGCTCTCCCTTTCCCAGACCTGATCCCTTCTGCAATTTCCTTGGGCATTTATGTCTACATTTCTAGATGATATGCTTATACTGCATGTCCTATATTGCTAGACATTTTCTGGCATCTTCCTATTGCCGCAGGTAAGGATTTAGCCGGCTCACACGTCTTATCATTGCTTTACCTCCCTCATCCTCTCATTATATCACAATTTCAGTACTACTACTACTTATTACTATTATTATTATTGTTATTATTTTGCTTTTTTAAAAAACTTAAATTTAGTTAACACATAGTGTATTATTAATTTTGAGGTAGAATTTAGTGATTTCATCAGTTGCATATAACACCCAGTCCTCATTATATCACGTGCCCTCCTTAAGGCCCATCCCCCAGCTACCCCATCCCCTCACCTCCCTTCCCTCCAGCAACCCTTCAGTTTTTCTCTAAAGTTAAGAGTCTCTTTGGTTTGTCTATCACCATTTTTTTTCCTGTGAAATTTCTCCTACTCACTGGAAAGAAAAAAATTCATCCATATTTTTATTTGCTTTGTTTAAATATATAGCTGTCAGTAATTCTTCCTTCCTCATTCAACTGCCTGTCAATGCTATTTTCCAAATGGTCAAAGGTAATGGATAATTTTCCTGTAATTTGTACTGAAGCCTTCTCTTCTGGAACTCTGACCTAGTCAGGCTGATTGCTCCCTAGGCTTGCTACACAGCTGGCAACCTTAATCCTACTTCCTGGAGTCAATGTTTTCCTTCTGCTTGGTTTGCCCTCTTGTGTTGATGGAGCACACCCTTATGTAGCTTTCAGAGAAAGGATGCATGAGAGGTATGATTTTTGCTATCTTGCTATGTGATATCATTTCTTTGATATCTCTCTTAGTTTCCCGACGTGGCTATGGATTAGTTTGATTGGATTTGGAAATAGAGTTGAAAACAATTTCCTTTCTAGTCTGTCTCTGGAAGCAGGCCCTGAATGTTGCTAAGAGTGGTTGCCCTTCACAGGAACACTGGGGTTTAGGGGTGGAGAGGACTTCCTTCTTCACTATATAACCTTCTATACTACTTGGTTATTTTTATTTTTTATTAACATATAATGTATTATTTGTCTCAGGGATACAGGTCTGTGATTCATCAGTCTTACACAATTTACAGCACTCACCATAGCACATAGCCTCCCCAATGTCTATCACCCAGCCACCGCATCCCTTCCACTCCAGCAACACTCAGTTTGTTTCCTGAGATTAAAAGTTTCGTATGGTTTGTCTCCCTCTCTGGTTTCATCTTGTTTCATTTTTCCCTCCCTTCTCCTATGATCCTCTGTCTTGTTTCTCAAATTCCTCATATCAGTGAGATCATATGATAATCGTCTTTCTCTGATTGACTTATTTCGCTTAGCATAATACCCTCTAGTTCCACCCATGTCACTGCAAATGGCAAGATCTCATTTTTTGATGTCTGCATAATATTCCATTATATATATTTTATGTATATATATATATATACACACACACACACATATCACATCTTCTTTATCCATTCATCTGCTTGTGGACATCTAGGTTCTTTCCATAGTTTGGTTATTGTGGACATTGCCACTATAAACTTTGGGGTGCATGTGCCCCTTCTGATCATTACATTTGTATCTTTAGGGTAAATACCCAGAAATGCAATTGCTGGGTCATAAGGTAGCTCTATTTTTGAGGAACCTCCATACTGTTTTCCAGAGTGGCTGCACCAGCTTGCATTCCCACCAACAGTGTAGGAGGGTTCCCCTTTCTCCTCATCCTCACCAGCATCTGTCATTTCCCGAGTTGTTATTTTTAGCCATTCTGTCTGGTGTGAGGTGGTGTCTCATTGAGGTTTTGATTTGTATTTCCCTGATGCCAAGTGATGTTGAGCACTTTTAAAAAAATTTTTTATTTATTTTCTTAAATTTCTTTTCAGTGTTCCAGAATTCATTATTTATGGACCACACCCAGTGCTCCATGCAATACGTGCCCTCCATAATACCCACCACCAGGCTCACCCAACCTCCTACCCTCCGCCCCTCCAAAACCCTCAGGTTGTTTTTCAGAGTCCATAGTCTCTCATGGTTCATCTCCCCCTCCAATTTCCCCCAACTCCCTTCTCCTCTCCATCTCCCTATGTCCTCCACGTTATTTCTTATGCTCCACAAATAAGCAAAACCATATGATCATTGACTCTCTGACTTATTTCACTCAGCATAATCTCTTCCAGTCCCATCCATGTTGATACAAAAGTTGGATATTCATCCTTTCTGATGGAGGTATAATACTCCATAGTGTATATGGACCACGTCTCCCTTATCCATTCGTCTGTTGAAGGGCATCTTGGTTCTTTCCACTGTTTGGTGACTGTGGCCATTGCTACTATGAACATTGGGGTACAGATGGCCCTTCTTTTCACCACATCTGTATCTTTTGGGCAAATACCCAGTAGTGCAATTGCAGGGTCATAGCAAAGCTCTATTTTTAATTTCTTAAGGAATCTCCACACTGTTTTCCAAAGTGGCTGATGTTGAGCATTTTTTCATGTTGTACTACTTGATTTTTAAAAACCATTTGTAGATACTGTTTTATAAAACTTAAAGAAAAGACATTAGAAAACAGAGAATGTGGCAAATATGGAGAATTTAAACTTCCCCTGAATTCACCATGTATTACATTATGTTTAACATTGTTGGAGCCAAGTGAGTGATGTGTTCAGTGAAATATAGTAATTTTAATGTTAAGGAGGGGTTACTATAGATTATGCTATTGTATAATCCCAAATCTAATGACCATAATTGCTTGACATAATGGAATCTCATAATCTTGTTATCACAGAGCTTTTTTTTTTTAAATGAAGATTTGGAAATTTTAGGGGAAAAGTGTACATTGAAACCAACTTTTGGCCATCAAAATTTGTAGTAAATCATTTTTTAAAAAAGATTTATTTATTTATTTTAGAGAGAGAGAGAGCAGGGGGAGGGGCAGAAGGAGAGGGAGAGAGAGAATCCTCAAGCTGACTCCACTGATCAGGGAGCCTGATGAGGGACTTGATCCTGGGACCCTGAAATCATGACCTGAGGGGAAGTCAAGAGTTGGACCCCTAAGTGACTAAGCCACCAAAGTGCCCCAGGAAATTGGTGTTTAGAGTCTTCCCATATCCTGAAATTCTCACCATTCCCATTCCCAACACCACCCAAAACTATCTCCATGTTAATCAGTGCACTTTTACAGGGCTTCTCTTGGATTTTCACAGTTAAACTAAAAATACAAAGTACATAGAAAACTAGGCCTCTCAATGCACAATGCAAAACCAGAAAGATGATACTGGTTTGAGGCTTTCCTGAAACACCCATAGTATGTTAGAGGAACCTCAAAGTTAAGTAAGATTGTAAGGGGGAATAGTTAAATATAAATGTTTTGTGATAGAATTTTGTTTATAAAAAGCTCTTAGCCTTGACCTTTGGCATGAGAACACTTAATTATGCAGATATTGTTCATGTTTCCTGCTCTCCCTAGGAGTTGTGGAAAATGACCAGTGAGGAACTTCTACACACACACACACACAATAATCTAAAGGGTATTGAGAAAAGGTGATGACCTTTTCTTCCAAATGACTTTCTTCCAGAGAGGAGTCCTCAGCCTAACCTGAACACCATAATTACCCTGGGGAACTTTAGAAATACTGATGCTTGGATCTCTCCTGAAAGATCCTGAATTAACTGGTCCTGCCACATCCTGGGCATTGGGATTTTTAAAAGCCCCTGGGTGATTCTCAGATGCAGTCAGGCCAGAGAGCCTCCACTTCGGGTCTGATGCCAACCTCTAGAGACAGAAAGTTTGTGAGGTCCTTGTTTATCTCTGATGGGTAATTGATTTGCCTCTCAGAAATTTATATTTATTTTTTATTTTTATTTTTTAAAAAGATTTTATTTATTTGAGAGAGGAGGAGGGGCAGAGAGAGAGAGAGAGAGAGAAGGACAAGCAGACTCCCCACTGAGCACATAAGCCCATGCAGGACTCAATCCCAGGACCCTTGAGAACATGACCCGAGCCAAAGTCAGACTCTTAACCGACTGAACCACCCAGGCACCCCTAGACAATTTTAATTTTTTTATTTTTGTCTTTAGATATTTTACTATTTATTCAATAAAGATTTTTCATTATATTTTTATTTTAAATAATGTGTATTGTATTTTATTTCTGCTTACAGAAGAAATACATGCTAAGAGTTCTCAGGCTAAATTATTATTATGACTTTGGTGTATGTTCTTTGTCTTTCATTTACTTCTTCATGTTAGAAAAAAGGCAAAATATACACAAAACACAAAATGTACATAGAGTTTAATGAATAATTATGAGGTGAACTCAGGAAACCATACCGGGTCAACTGGCATGCCAGAAGTTTCTTTTGAGCCCTTGCCTTGAGAAATAACTCTTGGGGTGCCTGAGTGGCTCAGTCGGTTAGGCTTCTGACTCTTGACTTTGGCTAAGGTCATTATCTCAGGGTTGTGAGATTGAGCCCTGCATGTGGCTCATCACTGGGCTTGAAACCCACTGAAGATTCTCTCTCTCCCTCTGCCCCTCTCTGCACCACCAGTTGTACTACCTATGTGCACTTTCCCCAAAATACAGTTGAATTTATCTATTTTTTCATATTTTAGCTTTATAGCTATAGTTTGATTATTTACATTGCCCTAGTATATTCCACTGAGTGGATATAGAACCTTGATCCTCTCTACCTTTGATGGAAATTTGGGATGCTTGCATCTATTGGCTATTAAGAACAGTGCACTCTGAACACTCTGGTTTTGTCTCCTGATGCCCATATATATGCTTACTGTGGAATTGCCAGCTCATCTGGTATGCATATTTTCAATTTTGGTAGAAAATATAAAATTAATTTCCATATTGGTTGTACTAATGTAGCTGTGCAAACAGTCTGTGAGAGAAAGTGTTGCTCCAAAACTTCCATAGAATTGTTTGACAGTACGGTGGGTATGTAATGGTATTTCCTTGATGTTTTAACTTGCATTTCCTCAATTTTTTTTGTTTTTTTGTTTTAACTTGCATTTCCTCAATTTATGAGACAAAGAATGTGTAGCCCGGGCTTCTGCTGCACCACATTATATCTCCCCTGGCTCATCTGCTACTTTTTTGGGGTGTCATTTGTTATTCCTTTATTTACTGCTTGAGATTGATTCCTAGCTCATTAATTTTCACTCTCTCTCTCTTTCTTTCTTTCTTCCTTCCTTCCTTTCTTTCTTTCTCTCTCTCTCTTTCTCTCTTTCTTTCTTTTTTCCTGATTATTCTGTTGATTACTAACAGAGGCATGTTAAGTTTCTCCCACCATGATAGTGGATTTGTTATCTATATTTTGAAGCTTTATCTTGGTAGTGTTTTCATATGTGGTAGCTCCCCATCCTCTGATGCTTAGCCCCTGTGTATACTTATAAGTTAGGTGTATGCTTTGTGAATATCACAGAGCTCAATTTTCTTTGTCCTAATCAGATGGTTTTTTAATATTTTAATTGAAGCATTTAGTTTGTTTACATTTAATATAATTACTGACATATTTGGATTTCCATGTTATTTTGAGCTTTTTATTCATACTATCTTGTTTCCTTTCATCTTCTATCTCACTTTCTTTTGGGACTGATTAATGATTTTTTTTCTTCTAATAGTTTGAAAATTATGCATTCTGATTCAGTTGTTTTAGTTTTAAGTTTTAGTCGTAATGTTAGTAACCACAACACAGAGACTTATCTGACCAAAATCTAGAGTTAATCAATACCTTTGCTTTCCTCTTGGATAATAAGGCAGAACCTAAACATATTAATTATGTTTCTTCCCTTCCTGCTGAAGGTTTAAGTTGTCATGGGTCTTAATTCTGTCATTTTAACCTCAGTAGTTAGTATTATTTCATACTCAATGTTTACCTACCTTTACCCATCTGAGACCACTTTCTGTCACTAGTGAGAGAATATGATGTTAACACCTGTTTTCTCTTAGTACTTTGAAGTCTTCTTCATTCCAGACAGTTTTGGCTTCCACCATTGCTGCTGAGAAAGCAGCTTTCAGTGTCATTTCTTTGCTTCCAGATTGTTTTCCTTGGCTGGTTTTCTGCAGTTTCACTATAGATATGGATTTATTTTTATCCATCCTCTTTGGGAATTGTCAGACTTTTGGGGTTTATGAAGCTGTGTCTTATATCAATTTTTAATCACTGTTAGCTAAGTTTTCACTCTCTTCTCTCCTTCTTAAATTGCTGTCCTACTATCTCATGCTACACTCCTTTCTTATCTTTTTGTCTCTGTGTCAAATTCTGAAGAACTTCTCCTTTTTTTAAAAAAAAAGATTTTATTTATTTATTTGACAGAAAGAGAGAGAGATAGTGAGAGAGGGAACACAAGCAGGGGGAGTGGGAGAGGGAGAAGCAGGCTTCCCGCCAAGCAGGGAGCCCAATGCAGGGCTCGATCCCAGGACCCTAGAATCATGACCTGAGCCAAAGGCAGACACTTAACCAACTGAGCCACCCAGATGCCCCTGAATAATTTCTCCTAATATAACTTCTAGATCAGTAATTCTCTCTTCTGATAGTTTAATACGGTATCATCAATTTAGTTTCGACTTGGTTACTGTATTTCCATTTTTTTTTCATAATTTAATGCGGTTCTTCTTATGTAGCATGTTAGTTCTGCTGGGCCAATGTTTATAGTTTTCTGTTTGCTGGTTCTATTTCTAAGGTTGTCTTTTGTTATTTAAATTAACAAAGCACAATGCTTTATAATCTGTATCTGATAATCCCAGTGTCTGAAGCCTATGTGGGTCTGTTTCAGCCATCTGTTATGTCTGTTGCGTTACATTGCTGTGTTTTTACATGGCTGACTTGCTTTGACTGTAGGCTGCTCATTGCCCTTAAAGTTATCTGTGGGATTCTCTGAGGCCTGGGAGGAAAACGCCACCCTCCAGTTCAGCACAAGTGTGCTCCACCAGTTCAGAGCACTTGCACTTCCTTGAACTGTCCTAGGGTGGTAAGTCTGGGCTTCGCATCTGCCAGAACCTGCCTGTTTGGTGACATATTTTTGTTTCCTTTGCCTTTGGAAACAAAAGCTAAAATGAACTTTTGGGATTTCATCAAGATCAAAAGCTTTTGCACAGCAAAGGAAGCAGTCAACAAAACAAAGAGGCAACCCATGGAATGGGAGAAGATATTTGCAAATGACAGTACAGACAAAAGGTTGATATCCAGGATCTATAAAGAACTTCTCAAACTCAACACACACAAAACAGATAATCATATCAAAAATGGGCAGAAGATATGAACAGACACTTCTCCAATGAAGACATACAAATGGCTATCAGACACATGGAAAAATGTTCATCATCACTAGCCATCAGGGAGATTCAAGTTAAAACCACATTGAGATACCACCTCACACCAGTTAGAATGGCCATGCACACAGGCCCATGCACCATCCATCAGTTCCACACTTGCCTGGCACCTTTTCAGAATCTCTTCTGTCAACGCCCAACTGGATCTCCATACTTCTGGGAAAGCATCTGGATCCTTCTGTTATTTAATGAACCTCGTCTTTTCCCCCACAGTATATTGCTTACACCCAGGAAACACTCACAGAGTCTGCCTGTGTTCTCTCTCTCTCTCTCTCTCTATATATATATATATATATATATATACATATATACATATATATGTAAATATATACACACACATATATATATTTTTTCCCTATTCCAGTGAGACTGAGAGATCCTAGTAGACAGGGTTCCCCCATTGCATGTAATGTGTGACCTGGTCTCCTGTGCATCTAAAATGGTATGAGTGGTATACTCTCCAAGGGAGAATTAAAAATAGCTACTCAAATCATCCTCTGTGCACTGCAGTTCAGAAGTCAGCAGAGAGAGACCGTCTTTGAAGCAGATATTCTGGGCATGTGAATACATGAGATGATATATTCTGAATCTGAATTCTAGAAGCAAAGGGACTTGAATTGGTTGCAACACTCATTCCATACCCTTTTTACACCTTTCTTGCTCTACTCTCATTTTGGAGACTGCAAAATAAAAATATCGAATATTCAGGCTTCTTTGCAGCTAGGGTGGTTCTTTATAGAACTCTGGCTCAGGAGATGTAGGCAGAAGTCCCTGGTGGAGGCCTCTCTTGTGCTTCTCCTCTTCCATCTGCCTGGGATGTAGGCATAATGGCTGGAGCAGCAGCAGCCATTTTCGACCCCTAGAGTCACACAGTAATGATGATGCTGTTTGGGGTTGGTCTCAGCCTATCTGCAGTGATGTTATTGGGTAGGAGAGTTACCAGGGAACTCGGAGGAACAAAATTTATTATTCATAAGTCCTGGAGGGTACATGGCATACCCCTTGTCTGGGATGAAGTGGATGCCTCAGCAATCCCAAGCTTGATGTCAGGCACTTACACTACAGATTCCTCGAGAGGTTGCATTGGCCTTGGACTGTTTACCACTAACATTCATGTTACATGAGAAAATAAACCTCTTTTTTGCTTATGCTATTCTTTGTCAAGTTCTCTGTTTTGGAAAAACAAAAAAAATGAAGGAAAGAAAGAAAGAAAAGGAAAGAAGGAAAGAAAAGAAAAGGAAAGAAAGAAAAGAAAAGAAGAGAAAAGAAAGAGGCCTGATATCCCTAATGTAAGGGCAGAAAAAATCTCCCTTCCCCTCTAGGTTATTTGGCTGGTCTCATAATTAAATTAACATAAACAGATTAACAGAAGAACATTTTAATTTCATATGTATGGGAGCCCCATAGAAATATGAGACCCAAAGAAGTGACCAAAGTGAAAAGCTTTAATACCTTTTAGGTGAAGAAACAATAAATTTATGAAGAATTGACAAGAACAAAGGGGTTTGGGCTTGGGGTAGTAAATTGGGAAAGAAGTAACAAGTTTTGTTTATATAGCTTTCTTGACCCTAAATTCCTTGTCTCTGGTGATAAGAATGCCTTCCACCCTCCTGATACAGAGAGTGAGCATAGCTTTCACCAGCAAATTTGTACCCTGCTCTCAGGGGGACAAAGGAGAGCCAGAGTGTCCTTCTCACCCCAGCTGTTTCTTGAGTACCTCTAATTCAAAATAACCAATATGCCAAAGTGGCGTATTTTGGAGTGGCATACTCTGACCCCCTTCACTACTCTACGTAAAATCCTCTCTCACACCTCTGGTTAACTAAGGGAGAGAGTTTAAGGTTAACTTTACATTAACCTAAAATGAGCTTGCTTTAGGTTAATGTAAAGTTAACCTTAAAAATAAAACTGTCAGGGACGCCTGGGTGGCTCAGTTGGTTGGACGACTGCCTTCGGCTCAGGCCATGATCCCGGAGTTCTGGGATCGAGTCCTGTATTGTGCTCCCAGCTCCACGGGGAGTCTGCTTCTCCCCCTGACCTTCTCCTCGCTCATGCTCTCTCTCACTGTCTCTCTCTCAAATAAATAAATAAAATCTTAAAAAAATAATAAAACTGTCAGAATCTCCCCTGTCTAAATATTGATCCTCACCCTAAATAAAAGGAATCCATTCACCATTGCTCAGGGAGTCATGGCTTTGAAAATTATTCCCTGTGATCTACTTATTTGTTGCAAATAAAGTATCCTTTTGTGGGGGAAAAAAAACAAAACAAAAACCAAAACTGTCAGTTCTTTTACCAGCAAAAGTGGGTTTATTTGGATAGCAAAGAATTGCAACTCAGGACAAGCAAGCAACCGTAGGTGAGTGTGGAGAACAAAGGAGAGGAGGCTCTAGTGCCCAGGAAAGGGGGTTGGGAGGGGCGGCTGTGAACAGGACGCCCATTGGAGTAAAGTGTGGTGGCTTCTCATTGGCTGGGCTGGTGACCTCCTGATTAAGCTCACTTAAAGTTAAGACTTCATTAATTGGGTCTCATTAGCTAGGGATTTGTTATACCTTTAAGTGTCTAGCTTATGTTTCCTGTTACACGCTAAAGGAAGTGTTTGCTAAGCACATTAACAGTGTAATCAAAATCCCAGAGGGAAGGTTGAAGTGGTTAAGAGTCAAAGGTAAATTACAATAGAGTATAATTGACTATTTAAGCAAGTACCATAGGGTTTTTCCCTAGAAACATCTTTGAGGCAAATCATCTCAGTTATTTTATACACTTAGAAATCCTAAAATATGATTTTTTTTTCATTGTTCTACAATCCAGATTGATGTGACTTCTCTCTGGATTATGGGATTGAGAGCTTCGAGTGTACTTCAAGGAGTATTTACAGAAACACTAATTATACTTCAAAGGGGTTTTATTAGTTTTTAGCCATACATATATATGAATCAGATACATATATGATTGGATCCCATCCTGTCACCCATGAAGGGTGGCACAGTTGCATCTGGAATTAAACCATCCAAGTACGTTGAACTGTCCCAGGAACGGTTGGCCCCACCTACCGAGGAGGTCATACTGGCAGTGGACAGTGGACGATACAACTTCCTGCTCCCCTTTAGACTCGGCTTCCGGCATCCACTACCATCCCAGCTGTCCTCAGCCAGGCGCAGAGATGGAGGCCTGTGTGCAGGGCTTTGCTGGGCGCTGTCTGGACCTGCACTGGCCGGGAGTAGGGGGAGCAGGACCGGGTCCAGGGGGAAACTGAGAGCAATGTGGTCATCACAGAAACTGCAGCCAACCTGTGGCACTGGGAAAGTGGGATGGCCCTTTGCAGGTGTCCTGAATTGAGGCCTGGGGCTAGACCTTTGTCCCCCCGTCCCTGTGGGCCATTGGATATGGGCTGCCCCTGGAAGGGGATGAAGTCTTGGGTGAGGCAGCTGCCTCAGGCTGAGGCCATTGCTGGGGTCCTAAGCAACTGTGAGCCATGCAGCAGCACTCCCAGCAGCTGGGGGAGATCCAGGGAGCTCACGCCAGCATCCACGAAGAGGCTGCCTTGGGAGAGAAGCATGCAAGGCAACATGCCCCTGGCCGGACTCTGTAAGAACCCTGCTCTGCTTTATGTCTTGACAGTTAGACAGTCCACAACCAATGCCCCACAAGAGCTGAGAGGCCCCAGGTATGGCCTGAGCCAGATCCAGGTGAGCTTATGACAGGGAAGATGGGAGTGTGCGGAGAACACAGGTGCCTGGGATAGGGCCAGCCTGAAAATGTGTTCTGATGGAGCAGGGCCAAGCAGGTCTCATCCTTTCCTCACCCTCTCGCCCCAAATCTCTCACCTTCCCTCAGGGAAGAATGTGTGAGAGGTAGATGTGTTTGTGGAACAGGTCCAAGAGGCCGGAATGTCTGCTCTACGGGCAGGCAGGCCTCTGGGGAGAAAGAGAACGTGGTTTCCTCATTTCAGCACAGCGGTGTGTTTGTTGATGTGTTGGCTGCCCAGTGCCCATTCGTACTGCTTAAAAACACAGAGTCTCCTCTTGGAAAAATACTTCTTCACACATGTGGCCTTGGTGCACCTGTCAGTCCAGGTGTTCCTCCGGCTGTAGCCAAGGGGCAGGTGTGCGGCCCAAACTTGGCCCAGCAGACTCTCGCTGGGACTTCCATCTTGAGGGGAACCCCCCACGGACAGAGAACAGTGGTGGAGCACATTCACTCCGTGGATGGGGCCTGAACCAGAAGGTTGAGACCTGCATAGACACCACGTCCCTAGTTCTCAGATCTGTCCGTTCTTTGAGCTGGCAGCTGTTCCCCCACGTTTTGCTTGTGACCCAGAGTCAGATGCCGTTTTCAGCCAAAGAACCTGAGTTGGTGGCTCTCAGGGACGTGGTCCTGGCTACCGGCTACTGGCGTGTGGGCTAAGAAATCCATCCTTGTTCCTCTGAAGATTTGCCATGTGGACCTTCTCTGTGTTCAGCTTTCATTTACCAGATCCAGATGGTTTGGGGGAAAACACTTCTGAGAGGTGGGAAGACAGGGTGAGGCCAATTTCCTTCCTTCTTTCCTTGCTTAGTGCATACTGTCTTCTGAGCGCACTATGTCTTAAAATCCCCACTTGAATGTGCTTTACTCTTCTCTAGTTTCTCTATTTTAGTTTTCTTTCTTTCTTTCTTTCTTTCTTTCTTTCTTTCTTTCTGAGGAGCAGAAGGAGAATCAGACTCCCTGCTGAGCAAGGAGCTGGATGCGGGACTCGATCCTAGGACTCTGGGATCATGACCCGAGCCTACGTTTAACTGACTGAGCCACTCAGGCAACCCAAGGCAAGTTTTCTTAAAAAGAGACAGATTCAAAGAGAGGGCAGTGTTATTGTAACTAAATAGTTCTTTCCCATGAATAACTTTCTGTTTTCATGATAAATCTAGATATTCATTTAAGCTGTGAAAATTGTGCTTCAGGAATTAAAGCAGAAAGTCCCAGGACACTGAAGGTGGTTCTCTCTGCTTTCAGTATCTTGGCCGCCACCGGGAGGTGAGTGTGTCTATCCCTGTGATTTTGGTGTGATTTATTACGATCATGAATCCCTTTTGTACTAAAACAATACTCGTATTTGGTTATCTTGTGAATTTTCTTTGTTTCAAGCTTCAAAAGGCAAGCAGGACTCAGTGTTTGAAAATGCTAATTTTCCTCCTCAGTTTTGCTGATGGATGTGTTTTTCTGTGCCTTACTTATTAATAGAAGTGAAAAATAAATTATTGAATGTTTTTCTTGATGCATTGGCCTGGAAAAATATTTTTACCTTTGGCCAGTTTGTTGCTTAGTGCATACTGTCTTCTGAGCACTATGTCTTAAAATCCCCACTTGAATGTGCTTTACTCTTCTCTAGAAGTGAAAATAGAACCATTTGTCTTCATGTTGAGCATAGAACAAGCAAAAACAGCTCGTGAAAATGTGAGCTCTTTATTTTAGTTTACTTTTTTTTCTTCCTAGAAAACACAAAAAAATTTGTGTGTATTCCAAATTAAGGGTGAGCATTCATAGAATTACTGAGTCACCCAATCTCGCTGAATAAAGTGAGGTGTGTGTGTGTGTCGCTGTGAGTGTAGGTAGGGGTGAGGAGGGAACCAACTCCGAGGTAATTAAGGTAAAATTTTTTGGGCCAGTCTTGCTTTTTCAGCTTGTCGCCCTGCAGTGCCATCTGGTGGTCGAAATGGAGGAAAACATGTCCGCCTACGCAGACAATTTTGTAAACAGTTGGTCCCCGCGCCTGTGATGGACATATAATTTATTATCCAAAATGGGGCAGTTTTGAACGTTCAAAGGGAAAGTACTAATAATCTCCAAGGGACAGCATGTGTAAAGTAAGGCTGTCCAAGGCCAACCTACATCAGATGCAAGAGT
Organism: Mellivora capensis; assembly: GCA_004024625.1. NCBI lineage: Eukaryota > Metazoa > Chordata > Mammalia > Carnivora > Mustelidae > Mellivora > Mellivora capensis. Next base: position 19,784 of record PISX010024552.1, read on the forward strand.
AGTAATGATAATACACCGGCATTTCCAGGGCACTGTTGCTTTACAGGCATTATTTCATAACTTCCACGCAATAACCCCATGAAAGGTCCAGTCCAGATTTTTTTTTTTGAGAGAGTATGAGCAGGGGATGGAGGAAGGGGTCAGGGGCAGAAGGAGAGGGAGTGGGAGAAACTTAAGTAGGCTCCTTGCTCAGCGCAGCCAGATGCAGGGCTTGATGTCACAACCCTGGGATCATGACCTGAGTCGAAACCAAGTCAGAGGTTTAACTGGCTGAGCCATCCAGGCACCCTGGTAAGTTCAGTTATTATCTTCATTTTACTGATGAAAAGAGGGAGCTTTCAGGTTTCCCCGATAAAATCTAGCACTTCCAGTTCATTTCAGATAATCAGCAAGTGATTTCGGTAAAAGTATGCCTCACATATTCAGATAAACAATGGATAATTTTTCAGTATATCTCATGTAACACTTGAGACATATCTATACTAAAAATACTTTATGGTTATCTAGAATTTAAACTTAACTGGATGGTCTGCAGCTGTTGTTGTCCTAAGTCTGGTAACCCTCGCCCGTAGAGGTAAAGAAACTCACGTGAGATAATGTAAGGGGCAAGGACTTTTTTGAGACCAGCTCTTACTCAGAACGAAGCTCAGACCCTTCCCTGCGTGACCATAATCTACTCCTGACCAGGGAGCTCACAGCTGGGTGGGGAGGCAGAAGCCCCACGATATAATCATACTGGGACTTCCAACTCCATACACAGGCATGTGGGGACCATATAGCACATGAAGGTTTGTTTGGCCCATAATCCCTAACAGCGCTGTTTGTTTTAATTTAGTAAACCTCACAACATTTTAATACAAGTGCAATAGGGCTATGGGAAGAATTAGACCCAGGGACCAGACGATGCAGGAAGACTGAGGAAAATTTTCACATGGTAAAGAGAAGAAACACCAGCTTCGAACTTTGGGTGTGGGGCAGCGGGTATGAAGGCTGGAAGGGCACATGCAGGGCTCAGTGGCATGATCGTGGGGGGATCCTGGGAATTCTTAAGAGGCATTTTCATGCTCACTTCCCAACAGGGTGTCACAGAGGACAGACCAACAATGAAGGCCCCCAGGGATGGCTCCTTTGACCAACACCCATGGGCGGCCAGCCCCCGCTGGAGGCAGCCGGTGCTTGTGAGCGCTGGGCCTAGGGTTGAATTGCCAACTTCTAGAATGTATATTTTTTGAAGCGGGAGAGCAAGTTTCTTGTCCCATGGAGTTGAAGAATGAATCTTGCAAACCAAGGAGAGTGAGTAAAGCGACAGAAGTTTATGAGGCAAGGATACAGAAAAAAACTTGCAGGAGTGAGAGGGATCTCAATACCGTTGCCACCGAGGGCTTTTAAGGTTGGTCTTTTATTGAAAGCTAAGATTTTACAGAAATCTTTCTGACTTCTCTACTGTCTGCACCATTGATTAAGGATGAGTGATAACGTCTTTAATGACTTACTTCTTTTTAGGGTCTGGTTATATTCTGTTGACCACAGGAGATTGTCATAAATAAGAACCACCTCCCCCCCGCCCCCACCCGGAGACACCTAGGACAGGGTAGTCTGGTGTGTTCCCTTACACCTCCACATTTTTGGGATTTCTGTTAGCCTGATCATGGAGCCCTTTATCTATCTCTCCCTACCTAGCCCACCTGTACCTTTCTCATTTTGAGGAATCTCCTGGTTCACAAGATCCTCTTATGAAATCTATCCTCCAAGCCCCAGACAGATTGTGGCATCTGTTTTTATACTTGGTAGCCGTCCCTCTGCCCATACCAGCACGTGGCAGTGGGGACACCAGACCAAGGTGGATGGTTAGAATCCATCCCCTGGGAACTTAGAATTGGAACCCAAGGCACTACTTAGTCTCTGGTGGTGAGGAGATAAAATCTGGGAGCAGGAGGGTCCTGACAGTGGAGATGGGGTAGGGAGGAAGGGCGAGGAAGAGGGAGAAGGAGGAGGGGGAAGGAAAAAGAACCACAAAGAGAAGCAGGGACCCTGTGGCCTCAGCTGCACCTGGGAGCCCAGGCCCTGCTTCCTGGTGACCTCCAGCTCCCAATTCTAGAACTTTTGTCTGAATGAACCCCATGTTCTAGTTGTGGAAGCTCCAGAAACCTCCATGTGCTCCCAGCAGCCCCTCAGCTTTCCTGTGCACAGGACATGCCACTATCAGCACTGTTCTCCTAGATGACATCCAGCACGTGGTCCAAGAGCCACAGCCCCCACCCACTGGGTCTCCCCTTCTCCTATGCAGTATGGAGAAACACTGCATTATCACCAATTTACCCAGAAACAGGTTTCTTTGGAGACTATTTCCCCAGGATGTCTCCCCTGTAAGTGAAATGCTGGATCTTGGCCTCATGCTAAGTCTACCTCCCCGTGGGTCAGGAGGGCCCCCTGCTGGTTGAGCTGTAGTGCTCCCACTCTTAACTCAGGCTTTCCCCATCTTCTCTCTGCCTGAGCCCTTCCCTGAGTCCATGAAGTGTCTGTCACACCCCTGCCTTGGGGACATGCTGGATGTTCCAGTCTTCCAGGTATCCCTCTGAAGGACTTAGGGGGTTTGGTGTCCCAGAGGACATGGTGCCCAGGTAATTGTGCCTGCCCTGCGAAGTCTGTCGCCACCTAGAGGCCAGGTGTGGTAGTGGAGAAATCTTGCTCAGAACAGAGGTGGTGTTCTCTTGGGCCAGGTGAAGCAGCCGGATATGGAGTCACTTATGGTAGGAGGCCAAGTCACGAACCTGGGGCTTGATACCTAACCTAGTTGCAGTTTCAATGTTCCCCCCAAATCTCAGTTTTAACAGGTTGGTCAGGAATTTTCTGTTAAGCACCAATGAAGTAGCCTATCCCATGGGCCCCTTCCATCTGCTGGAGGAAGAAGAAGGAATTCACCCAAGATCCCCTGCCCTTCCCCCTAAGGGAAATTGACCTTGCCTGCAACAATTCTTTCTTTTCTTTTTCTAACAACTTCCTTGCCCCACTGTCCTTCTTATAGAAACCATTCTTTTTTTTTTTTAACCTCCTCTACTTGCTAGATGGAGTGCTACCCCTTTTGTGCATCACCTGATAAAGCCAACTAGATCTTCACATTTACTCAGTTGAATTTTGGTTTTTGACACCGTGAACCTCCACCCCTTACCATGGTTCGGACTATGAACTTGCTTGTGGGATTTCTTTGTATTGCACACCTTTCTCTTCCCCCTGACTGTATGCTCCACAAAGCCAGAAACCCTGTCTGTTTTATGTACCTGCAGCTGGAAAACCGACCCCTGACATACAGTAAGTGCTGCATATGTGTGGAGAAGACAGTGGCAGCAGGACTCCCTGTATGGTCAATGACAAAATTCTAGAGGCGACTTCACTTTTCCAGGCTTCCTCTGGGTCGGTTCAGGCACAGAATGAATCCCGGGCCCTCTCTGCTGGATCACTGGCTTGGCTGAGGGCCAGCCTGGTTTATTCTCCTCCAGGCCATGGCCAGGATGACAACCGACGAGCATTACTTGATGTGGGAGGAGACCGATGAAACAGACAGGAAATAGAATCCATGCATTTCCTGTGAATATATTAGCCAGCAATTTTGCTTCATGCTGCCCCACAGAGTACTGCTTAATGCCATTTGTCCCTAAGATATTTTCCTACAAGTATTAAGTGGAGAATATATGAAACAATCCATTTGGTTTGGTGTTAATGTGTATTTTTGACATAGCGTGTGCTGGTCAGGGTTAAGAGAAAACCCCTGAGGTCTGATACAGATGGGACGGCATTTTAGATTTCTTTCTAAGTCAGCATGACTGTACATAAACTTTATTTAGATCAAAAGCCTGATTTATGGCCCGCCAAGCATACATTGTCCGTAGCCTAAAGGAAAGTCATCTGTCTCTATGATATTGTTCAATCCTCCTTCTGTTTCCTGCATTCCTTGACATTAAAACTGGTGATTCCTGCCTGTTTGTTGATCTATAATCTTTTGAGCTTTCACAAGACTCTTCATTCTCTGAAGCACTTTCTTTACTGTGAAGACCTTGGATCTCTGGGCAGCTGTCTTAACTTGGGCTCAAAGAAAACTCTCTTTCTATTGGAGATTCTAAAATGCTTGTTCATTTTGCATTGACACCAGTGGGAGCTAGTGAAGCTGACTGAAGCATCACCTCCATTGGCCCTAGGTAACCCCAAAGCTGAACGTCACCCTAAAAATCACAATCTTTCTCAATTTGACTTGAGCAAATGGTATCTTGATGATTTAACTTTCAACCTTACATTATTTGTCTTAGGATTTTTGATTTTATTTTATTGTTGTATTTTTAAAGATTTTATTTATTTATATGAGAGAGAGAGAGAGAGCACATGTGCAAGTGCTGAGCAGGAAACCTCATGCGGGGCTCGATCCCAGGACCCTGAGATCACAACCTGAGCTGAAGGCAGACACTTAGCCAACTGAGCCACCCAGGTGCCCGGTCTTAGGCTTTTTTTAAACAAACTTTTTTATTTTGGAATGGTTTATCTTTATAGCAAAATTGTGAATAGTACAGTGAGCTTCTTTAGTCTCCTATAATTAACATCTTACACCTGTATTGTACATGAAAAACATGAAACAAATCCCAATTGAGGGATTCTACAAAATATCTACCCAGTCCTCAAAACTGTCAAGGTCATCAAAGCCAAAGAAAATCTCAGAAGCCTAAGGAGACAAGGTGACTAAATATCACACATGTGATTCCCTGGACAGAATCCAGGAAAGGAAAAAGGACATTAGGGGAAAGCAGGAGATCTAAGTAAATTACAGACTTTGGTTCTTAAGAAGGTATTAATATGAGCCAGGAATTGTGACAGGTGTACCATACTCATGGAAGATTAATAATTGGTGAACCATGAGAGACTATGGACTCTGAAAAACAACCTGAGGGTTTTGAAGGGGCGGGGGGTGGGAGGTTGGGGGAGCCAGGTGGCGGGTATTATGGAGGGCAGGCATTGCATGGAGCACTGGGTGTGGTGCAAAAACTATGAATTCTGTTATGCTGAAAAGAAATAAAAAAAATAATAATTGGGGAACCTGGAAACCCTGAGTCTATCACTGCATTTTTCTTAAATCTAAAACTACTCTAAAATAGGAATTTTATTTAACAAAAATACCCATGTGAAATCTAAAAAATACAAAGACACCCCCCCCACCCCCGAGATCATAGATAAGAAAGAGATTGGTGGTTGGTAGAGGCGGGAGGCAGCTGAAGGTGATCAAAAGGTACAAACTTCCGGTTATAAAATAAGTAAGTCCCAGGGCTGTGGTGCACAGTATGGTGACTATAGTTAACAGTGTTGTTCTGTATATTTGAAATATTTGAAAATTGCTAAGAAGAGTAGATCTTAAAGGTTCTCACCAGAAGAAACAAAGTTCTGTAACTATGGGAGGTGAGGGAGGTTAACTAAACTTATCTGGTCAGTCATTCAGCAATGCAAACAAATATGTTGTACACTTGAAACTGATATAACATTTTATGTCAATTGTATCTCCGTTTAAAAGATCCAGACAGTACAAAGCAAGCTACCATCACCTTTAACAGAAAAGTGATATAAAGGGGCTGATGAGTTGAACTGCAGGAGGCAATAATTTAATCTCTAGGAATGGATGTTTGAAATCACATCTTTCATTGTTAGGACAGTTTCCAAATGGAAGGTTAGGTTAGGGAGGCATCTTACAAATTTTTCATGAATATCCTAATGGAAAAACAGTGCAATAGCATGGGAAGACTCTGGGGTATCTTTGGGGTCAAATTCACATGTAAAGCTGGCTTCCAGACAGCACGGCTCTTGACAACATAATGCAATGTTGAGAGCCTCTGTTTTAGTCTCTGTAAAATGCATATAATAATGCTCACCTCTCGTGACTGTTGAGCTGATTAATGAGACTGTAGAAACAAGCCCTTCCACAGTGCCTGGCACAGGGGAAGAAGTCCCTTCACCTTCCACCATATCTGCAAATGGACATGAATCACAGTGAAGCCTTATTTGAAAGTGGAAACTGTTTATAGAATGAATTTAGTTCAGGAAGTTAGGGTTTTTAAAAAATTAACGTATAATGTATTATTTGTTTCAGGGGTACAGGTCTGTGATTCCAGGAAGTTAGTTTTATTTTTTTATTTTTAAAATTTTTAAGATTTTATTTATTTATTTGACAGAGAGAGAGCACAAGCAGGCAGAGCGGCAGGCAGAGGGAGAGGGAAAGCAGGCTCCCCGCTGAGCAGGGAGTTCAATGTGGGGCTTGATCCCAGGACCCTGGGATCATGACCTGAGCTGAAAGCAGCCGCTTAACCGACTGAGCCACCCAGGCGCCCTCAGGAGGTTAGTTTTAATTCAACTGCGTATACTGTCTAAAGCAGGAACACCGAATCCGAAATTTTCTTGCCTATTGTAGGTAATTGAGATTTGCATGGAGATATAATCGGTTAAATTAAATCCTCTGAAAATTAAACACCAGGATCTTATTTGCAATGTTCATTTGATTCAGAATAGTTCCAAATAATTAAAATTTGATATTATCCTGAATTTTGAATTAAAGAAATCTAAATCTATGGGGTCTTAATTTAAAGTTAAAATAACCAGGTGCTTAAAATATGTGGTGTCCTTCCCCATATGGATCACATCCCTCTCTTGACAATGTCAGATCCTGGATCTAATGAGGCAGCATTAAATATAAATAATGTGCTTCTCCCCTACAGCCAAACCAAATGACATACTCACCAGTGGGGAGCAGGGACATTTACTTTAGGAACATTGCAGATAGTGTTCTAAGGACAAAGAGGGAATCAGAATGATTTAGTAAAACAAACAAACAGCCAGCTAGCCAGCCAGCCACAGTGGTTTTAAAAGAGCTTCCATGAATAAAATCAGAGGATATCAGAGAGGGAGGCAAACCATAAGAGACTCTGAACTCTAGGAAACAAACTGAGGGTTGCTGGAAGGGAACTGGGTGGGGGATGGGGTAATTGGGGGATGGGCATTAAGGAGGGCAGATGATGTCATGAGCACTGGGTGTTATATGCAAATGATGATTCATTAAATTCTACCCCTGAAACTAGTAATACAGTATATATTAATTAATTAAATTCAAATAAAAAAAGAACTTCCATTGTTTGGGTTTGGGGTGAGATGATGCTTTAGATATTCAGAAGCATGCTGAGGATGTCTCTAGGGGGCTGAGTAGATCTGCTGTGAGGAAGACCTGAAAGGAGCTGGGTAGAGCCATATACATATATACAGGGCTTTCAGAATAGTTTCTGAATACAAGGTTTTCAGTCTTGTGTTCTCCAATTGCAAAGGTAGTTGTTCGTTGTTGCAAACTTGGAATATGCAAATAAGGACAAGGAACCAATATTTTAGAAAGATCTAATTTTACTGTCCAGAAATAACTGTTGTCAGTGTTTTGATGTATATGTTTTTAGTTTCTGTTAAGGACTGAATGTTTGTTATCCTGCATAAAAGGCACATGTTGAAGCCCTAACATCCCTGTGATGCTCTTAGGAGGTGGGGACATTGGGAGGTGATCAGGATAAGATGAGGTGGAGTCCCCATGATGGTGTCCGTGTCCTTAGAAGTGGAAGAGACAACTTCCTTTTGCTTTCTGCCATATGAGGACAGAGCCAGAAGGTGGCCAACTGTAAATCTGGGAGAGAAAGGGAGGGCTTTCATGAGAAACCATCCCTGCCAGCACCTTGGTCTTGGAAACTCAGCCTCCAGAACTGTGAGAAATAGTTGCCATTTGTTTAACACCCAGTATTTAGAATTTTGTAAAGGCAGCTTGAGCAGACTAAGACAGTCTCCCTCTCCCTCTCCTTCCCTCTCTCTCTCTGACAGTCTCTCTCTCTCACCCCCACCCCCATAAACATCCATATACATACATT
>PISX010024553.1:0-27694 GCA_004024625.1 Mellivora capensis
CTCTCTCTCTCTCTGACAAATAAATAAATAAATAAAATCTTTTAAAAAAAAAGAAGCTCCCTCATTCTGTTCTGAGTCCTGCTTATTTAATTCTTTTCCATTCTATCTGCTTTGTGAATTATTCTTCCAACAGGTAATTTTAAATTTGAGTCAGTCAGAATTATTTTCTGTTATCTGGAACTAAACATCTCAGCTGACAAATTATTTTCCTCCCTTTCCCCCTCTTATTTTTTTCTCTCCTTTATGCACCCCCACCCCCCACCATTAGTTCTGCCTTTCTATTTAGTTCTTTCTATTTAGTTCTGTATGTTTCTCTTGCTGTTTCTTTTCATAGACATACATAAATGAGAACTTTCTCACACATGCATTCTCCACCATTTTTCCCCTGCAGGATCTGCTTCTTTTCTTTTCATAATTAAATTGTTTTTAAATTAAAATCTTCTGGGCCTTGCTTATGCCCAAGCAGTTCCACATGCCTCTCCCTCCATGGCTGGTGGTCTTTGGGATTGTAATAGATCTGTAATTCTCTACCATTGTTTTTAGTTTGCCAAGTTGGAGCTTTTCCTTTATAGCTCCCTCCCAGAACGTCTGGAGGCTCTTCCAGAATACAATGGTCTTTTCTTGTTGGATGGCTTAGCTCTCTGAGCACCATGCCTCTCCTGCTACCTTTGTGGTGGAGTTCGTGCAAATCTATAATTAATATAACATATTTGGTGCTTCTTTTGGGGGTCTTTTAGAAATCTGGCTGACAGGGTTGGTTCATGGAAAATATTGGGACCCACTGTTGACATAATTTTGGAGTGGGAAATAAGAGATCTGTAAAGCATGAGAATTCCAGCCCCAGGCTGTGGGACACAAGCATCCATGCTTTTAACCACTACATATGCTGCCTCTCATTGTGTGCCTGTCTGCATCTGCCCCTTTCAGATTTGCCAGTATTGGTCTTGATGAGGACTGCGTACAAGGGCCAGTATGTAGAGACAATGTGCAGGGCCCATTTCTGAGTAGCCTGATTGTTAGGAGGGAGAAGATAAAGAATAAAAAGGTCACTTGAGAGAGTCTAAAATTGAAGAGATTTGTCTGTAGCATGAAATGGACTTTGTTAGAGCCCTGCCCATCTTCACTTGCCACTCAACATTCTCCTTTATGCTATACAGATGGCTTCTTATCACTAGCTCTTAGAAAAGACTATGGACCTTTACTGGCTTCAGGAGTGTGCTTGGTCTGTGCCTGGGGCAGGCCAGAAGCACACAGGAATTTACCTGGAGCAGCCTTGAACCAATGACAAAAAGAAGTTAGTGGACAAATATCTCAACTGTCTTACCCATTGGAGGGGGACCTTCTGTGAGACATGTTCTATGCAATCTCGCAGAGGTCCCCAGTGGGATGGAAAACTCCAGTTGTCCACAGATGTAACGTGCTCATCAAAACACCTATATTCGCTGCCTTCCCATCCCTGTCTCATTGCTCACTCTCTACCAGTGCTTCCTGAGGTCACTTTTCACCCTGGTAAACCATTTGCACTCAAATCCTTATCTCAGGGTCTGTTGTTTAGGAGAACCTAACTTGAAAAGAGGGCCCTCAAGCTGCAGAGCCAATAGGAGGCAAGTCAGAGCCATCCTCCTAGGACAGAAAAACAGCAGCAAAAATTTCAAAACACAAGTTGGTTTCCTGAGGAGTTCCTCTTACTAAATTTTGCGTGTGTGTATGTGTGTATAATGGTGGACTGGGGGTTTAAATATTGTGAAAACAACTCTGGGGCATATGAGCTAAAAGCCTGACTATATTTCAGTCCCCTTGAGCTAAACAAAGGGCTAAACTTTTCTGTATTAAGCCTCTTTCTGGGAGAAAAAAAAATGGTCCTGCTGACCTCACCAAAGAACCATGGTAACTGAGTGTTAGCTGACAGCCATGTACCTTTTTTAGCCTATTGAAAATGGTAGTGGTGCTGGGATGTTTAGTTTCCTTTGCTTATTAAAGGTTTCTGTAGCTTTTATAGTGAAATAGTCTTGATAACAATTTCTAAAATGCCAGCATTATGCATTAAGTTGTTGCTGTGAATAGCACTGATTTCCAACAGTTATCTTCCTTATAAATTCACCGGCCTAAAAATCACCACCGTGATGAACACACATGTTCTGAGCTCTGAAATCATGAACATTTAATGACTGTACATTTAATGACTTTTTGTTGCACTGAGTCTTGTTTCCATTGTTGCACTTCAGGTCCTGTTTAGCATGTAGGAAGCATCCACGGTTGGGCAAGCTGATCCTGTCAAGAAAGCTTGTCTTTCACTGTGTTCAGGACTGGGACTTGGGGCTTTGAGCTTTCCTGCCTCCCTTCTGGAGACCAGGCTCTGGGTTTTTTCCCAAGGCCAGAAGGCTGTTGTAAGGCTCTGGAAATACCAGCCATATTTTAATTCTGGGTCTTGAGAGTGCAATGAGTTTGTTTTAAAGTTCAAGATTTAGAACTATAGATTCAAATACTCAGTACTTTTGGTTTCTTCCAAGATAATTCTGGGGAATGGGTACAAAGAGTAGAGAGGGAAGAATGGATGGTCCTAAGACTCATAAGGAAATGTATAGAAAAGTTATTTGCTGGGGCACCTTGGTTCCTTAGCCGGTTAACCATCTGCCTTAGACTCAGGTCATGATCTCAGGGCCCTGGAATTGAACCCCATGTCAGGCTTCCTGCTCAGCAGGGAGTCTGCTTCTCCCTCTCTCTCTCTTCCAACCCCCACCCCACTCATGCTCTCTTTCTTTCTCTCTCAAATAAATAAATTTTTAAAAACTTAAAAAAAAAAAAGAAAGTTATGCATCATGCACTGTGCTGTGCCTTTCTCCATAATGGGCTTGTTAAATATCCCTGGCTATTCCTTCATCCATTTTCGTGGATAAGGAAATTTGGGTTCAGAGACATGAACTGACTTGCCTGAGGACTCATGAAGGCAGAGCTGGGATTCCACCTCAGCGCTCTTAGTCTGAGAGCAGTGTTTGGATATTTGAAGATGGGTATTGGTTTCTTCCAGAGTCACATACTCTCTTTGAACTTTCCCTACCTGTGAGGGACGTTGAGATGCAAGCTTGCTATGGTTCCTTCCAACTTTTAGGTTCTTGGATGAGCTGTGAAAGGGTGAACCACATCTGGCTCTGCATTCAGCAGGATTCTGTTTGGGATTCTCTGTCTCCCTCTCCCTCTACCTCTGCCCTTCTTTCTCCCTGCTACCCTCTCTCTCACTAAAATAAATAAATTAATCTTTTAAAAAAAGATAGCACAGTACAGAGAGGGTTTGGTGACCCAGCTTTGATATGAATTATCTGCATGACCTTGAGTAAGTCATTGGCTCTTGTTGAGATTTACTTTCTGTGAAGTAAGGCATTGGATTAGATAAATGTGAAAGCCTCATCAATGATTCTACGTGATATTCCAATTTCCCAGGATTCTGAGTTGATTACACCCAACTCCACTTTTCTTAGCATATTGGATAAAATAATTTTTTGTATAAAAATGCCATCTTACTTAGCTTTCTATCCCAGTGCACACGAGGATCACAGTAGGCTTCTGAGCATGGTGCCCAAATCCTTAGGTTCATCCCCAGACAGAAAGTTCTAGCAGTTCTGCTACATTGAAGCATATGCCATCTTTTGGGATGATAATGTTTATTAGGAAGCCAACAGTTAATCAGCCATAGCCCTATGTGCTTTGTTATTCCCAAGGCTTTTTCCTGGCTCCACTTTGGAAAGGCCATTAGGAGGAATTCTAAGATGCAGGCATTTTAGCCAAGTCTCCTTGGAATGTAGTGCTTAGTGTAGGTTGTCTCCTTGTAGCATAAACTTTTTGAGTAAAGCGTAATAATAATGGTCCATTTCAGTTCAGACTCCCTGTGCCAGCGTTAATGACTGAACTTGTCATGATGAGTTTGAGAGAAAGACTTATTCTCAGATCTAACTGTTGCCATCTGGCAAATGAGACCATTTATTGTGTTACATATACCCTACAAAGACCTTTTAGAATAAATAGTATAATAAAAACATTGTTTTAAGTTCCTCAGGAGAAAAGTGAGTTATTTGTTTCATTATTTGTGTACCTGACTCTCATATATGTATGTATACGCGCATATATGAATCAAACTTCTCCGTACATATCTGCTGAGCTGTGACCTACCAAGTGTCAATGTGCCTGAATGTCCCCTCCAACCAAAGTGGAAAAGAGGGGAAGTAAAAGGGTTCCTTCTATGTCACCCAGCTCCTCCCAAGATTCATAAGAAACAGGAGAGGCCATTTTTGCAGGAGATCTGGGGAGACCTGGCAGGGGAAGCAGCGCTGCTGGGGTACCCAGGTAGTGAAGTAGGCCACACATTATGGGAGCAGCTACTATGGTCCTTACTTTCTGTTGAAGCAGGGCATAGCTCCTTCATGGCGGAAGACCCCAGAGAAAGTCACAATGGTGTCCAGTGCCTGGCAGTTAGGGGAGAAGGTCAAGAGAAAGAGGAAAAGAGAGACTGCAATCCTCATGTGCCAGCTGACTGAACCCAAAGCTTCCACAAATGAGCTTTAAGGAGAGTCAGAGTTTTTGTTTTTGCTTTTAGCTCAACAGTGAGAGACGAAAGCTAGTCAGACACAAGGTTTATTCTTCTTGGGACTTCCGTGAATATTCCATTAAAGCTAATTGTGGTAACCTAAGGATATGTTACAGTCCATGGCAAAAGGGGATTATGGTTGCAGATGAAATTAACATTGTGAATCAGCTGACCTTAAAATAGCAAGAATGGCCTGGATTATCTGAGTGAACCCAATCTCATCACATGAACTCTTTATAGAGGAAGAAGGAGGCTAAGAGTGGGCTCAAGAGGCATCACATGAGAACACAAGGTGCCATTGCTGACTTAGATTTTGTGGGAAGGGGGCCATGAGCCAAGGAATATGGCAGCTTCTAGAAGGTGGGAACAGTTCCCAGTTTTTGGCTGGCCAGAAAATGGGACTTCAGGCCTATAACTTCAAGGAACTGAATCCAGCCGACAACCCAAGTGGGCAGGAACCTGATGCTCCTCCACAAGCCAGGGGCTCCAGAAAGACATGCAACCTACTGGTATCTAGATTTTTGCATGGTGAGACACCTGCTAGCCTGTGATCTACAGAACTATAAGATAACAAATTTGTGTTGCTTTAAGATAGTAAATTTGTGGTAATCTGTGATGACAGCAAAAGAAAAACAATTATGGTAATCAAAAAGCAGAGGCCCAGACCGTCCATTCTCTCCACATCTTTAAACATGGGTATTAAGGAGGGCACAGATTTCATGGAGCACTGGGTGTTATATGCAAACAATGAATCATGGAACACTACACCAAAAACTAATGATGTACTGTATGGTGACTAACATAACATAATAAAAAATAAATAATATATAGAATAGTTACTGTAGTTAGTAATACTGAATTGCATATTTGAAGATCACTAAAAGAGTAGATCTAAAAAGTTTTCATTACAAGAAAAAATTTAATAACAATGTACGGTGATGGGTAGTAACTAGGCTTATTGTGGTGATCATTTCCCAATATATACAAATATCAAATAATTACATTGTATATCTGAAATGAATATAATGTTGTATGTCAATTATTCTTCAATTTTTCAAATAAACTTAAATAGAAAAAAAATAATTATTTTTTTCAGAACTGCCTCCCAATCTAAGACCCCTTTCCCTATTTCTATTCCTTTATTCAAACATGAACTTAAAAATACATTTCTCTCATGGTTTCTAACTTCCATTCAGATTTGCTGGAAATGTGACTCTATTATATGCAATTATTAGCTAAAAGTTTTTTACCAACTGATACTTTGGCAGTTTTTAGTCTCGTGATTTTTGTTTGTTTACACCTTTAAAAGACTGTTCTAACTCCCTATACCAGGTTTAAAAACTAAGCCTGGTGTAAGAAGGGCCACTAACTTGAAAAGATGTACAATCTCAAGTTACCACGGGAATGTATGCAAATAATGAGTGGTTTTGACCTGCCAGATAGCAAACTTAAATGATGTATTATATGATGTGTTGATGAACGTGAAGGGAAGTGTGTGGTTTTACACACTGCTAGAAGGAGTGTAAATCTACACAGTTTCCTGGAAAGGAAATGTGACAGTATTTTGATAAATAAAAATGTGAGTTCCCTTGGACCTGGAGATGTGCACACCAGTAAAGATGTCTATTCTAGCATTGTTTGAGACTGTGTAAAATTGGAAAGTAAGTGGCCAAGACAGCACATGTAATAACATTGGGAGAAGAGGGTGGGGGTGGGAACATCTGATCACTTCTGTATTGTTGCATGTTTTACATTGAGGATCTGACAATGGTTTCTAAAGTAATTTAAAAAGGGAAGGCCCCCCCCCACCCCTGAGTGAATGAATGAATGAATAAACAAACAAACAAAAAAAACAAATAAATAAATTAAAAGGGAAGACCACATGGAGTTTTTTTCCAGGAGAAATCCAGGTCTACTACTTTTCAAAATAGGAATGAAACCAGCCTATTGTCAAGACCCCAAAAGTTCAGGCAGCAGGTGGGGAATTTAGTCATGGAGCTGGCTGTTTAGTTATTTGGATAATTGAATTTAAGCCATCATGGATAATGTAATCCAGTTTAATTTGCAAAAATGTCAGGCCTGGAGACAGATCAGAAGGAAAACATTTGGTGATGGCAGAAACATCAGTGGAGAGACTTGCTTTGTGTTATGAGCTATCTGTAAGATCCGACCCTTTCCCAGTATAAGGGCCTAGATTGAAAAGATTTGATTAAAAACCTTGGCAATCTGGTGTGTGTCATTAATGTTAGTGTTACATAATGCATTTTCCTAATTTATTTATGAAATGTTTGATTTAGTGGTCCATTTGCCCCTTGTCAAAAGCATCTGGGAATGCCTTCATATTCAATTTGTTTACTTGAATAATAATTTGATTTGGGTTTTCCCATTTGGCAAGTTTATTCTGATCTCAGGAACATCTATAACGAGACCACATGGTTGATTCCTATTGTTCTGGAAATTTTGGTCTTCATTTCAAATGTCACATGCAGTGAACCACCCATCATTTTCCAGGCAAAACATGTGCTTGTTGGCTTTGAAAAAGGGACAGTAAATAAAAATGACATTTCCCCCATTTATTCCTTGGATCTTCAGTCAAACACCTTTCTGCTTTTCCTCCTCTTGGTTAGTCTCTGTTGTGCCCATTGCTTGTGCCTAGAAGGTTTGGGCAAGGTGGGTATGCATGACTGACATTTATTTGCTCAACATCTGCTGGAAGAAAAGTCATTACCAAAAAGGGCTGTAGGAAGAGTCCTAGCCAACATGGGAGGAGAGGAGACATTGTGAATACATGTGCTGGATAGGACTCAGATTTAGTCTGTTTCAGAGAAAATGATGGACGTCTGTGTTCTGGATACACAGAATGAAATACTGGAACACGTGGGGATGCAAGCAGCCCTGCCTGGGGACCCCTTCCATGTGCAATCACCCCTGTGCCTTGTGGGCAAGATTGCAGACCAGTAGTGCTTACTGGCTCAGTGTCAGAGGGATGGGATCCAGAAGGACAGCAGTGTCTTCTAGGACCTTTTGAACTCATATCAGAATCCCCTGGGAGACTCAGAAATACATGGAGAGATTTGCTGAAGTCTTAATACACACCGATGATCACCCCGATCTTGTGCTACCCATCTGTACTCACTCGCACGCTGGCGCGGCTCAGTTACACTTGGCCTTCACCACGTACTGTATACTTGTACTCTCTATTGAAACAATCCCTTTTCAGTGGTTTGTTCTGCAACACACCAATATGGCAGAATAGGGATGTATGTGGTAGGAACCTTGCCATGACTGTAACCTATGACTCCTTTCTGATCTAGCAGAATCTGGCTCCTGGAGTGCTCATTTGGTGTCCTCAAGGTCATTTCCTTATTCAGTAGTATTTATGGATTATTTTCTAGAGATCATAGGAAGAAGATGAAGAAAACAAAAGAACAAACAAAAACAAAAAACAAGCAAACAAAAACAGAGGAAATGATGACCTTCATATAGAAGTGTAACTACATTAGAAAAAGTCACCAGAGCCTAGGCTCCTGTTGCCTATAGTTATGAGTTATAACTTCAGACCTGAGATAGGTTTCTAAAAGTGAATCAGTGAAGTAGTATCACTATCACCAATTCCAAACCAGGAGAATAGAAGCCTGGAGGGTCTTTAAATTTCTCCAGGGAACATTCTAAATCTAATATCTCTTTCTCCACCTGTGTCCTCTGTCAAATGTGTTTTCCACAATGCATTGTTTTTATTTTATGTGTCTTCCTTTCAACATATGTTGGAACCTTGATAGTCATAGAACATCTATCTTCACAGATAGGGTCTCTGGATGTGTGAGGACACCCTGGAGGGTCATTAAGCTATGCAGTGGCAGAACCCAGACTTCCCAACTTCAATATCAGCTGGGCTATAGCCTGGGCTCTTTGAAAATCACAGGTTAATGGTGATGTCCTCAGGGACCTAAGTTCCTTACCTTAAGTCATTGCCAAAGTATTTGGTATGCTTCTGTTGCTCTGTAAGGCAGAAAGAATACTGCTTCTTTTCAGGAAACACAGCCTCAGACTAGCCCCTAATTATCCAAATATTTAACTGATCTTGGCCTCAGTTTTCCTAACCTAGAAGACTCTATCTTACACCCAGATTTTCTGTGCATGATGTTTAAATGAGATCCAAAATATATGTTTCCAAACCTCTCACCTTGGGCCATGCCAGCCACTGATTCAAATGTACTGGGTCTTCATATGAGTGGTAAAGGGACCCTAATCATTCACCCCATGGGATCATGTTTAATGCTAAGCACACTGATGACGTTGTGAAATGTCATTACATTTGTAATGTAATGTCATTGACGTTGTGAAATGTCATTACATGTGTAATACAATGTCAATGAAGTTGTGAAATGTCATTACATTGTATGACATTACAATGCTGTAATATCATAATGATCTAAATATAACATCTTCAAGGAAATAAAGATGTTGGAGCCACAGACTCTGCCCTTCAGGGGCTCACAGTCAATGATACAGAGGGTCTACCAGATGGATTCTTCCTTAACCCATTGGTTCAGCATCTAAGCTGCACTTTGGAATCACCCAAGACTTTTGCATACTTCTGAGAACCAGGCCACCCTCTAGATCTATTAAATTGGGATCTTTGGAATGAGACCTGGGCAACTGCTTTTATAATTCCATGGGGGATTCCCATGTGGAGCCAAGGCTGAGAGCCACTGATCTGGTTGCATTGCTTCTCCAAATGTTCTCCTTGGATTGGCAGCATTGGCCTCTCCTGGGAGCTTGTCTGAAACGCAAAAGCTGGGCTCTACCCAAGATCTGCTGAGTCAGGATCTGCATTTTAACAAGATCCACATATAGTTCTTATTGTCCCTTTGGACAATCTAGTAACAAGGCTTCTCAGAACAGGAATAATAGAGGAATCCATATCTTTTATCTTTTTTTTTTTTAAGATTTTATTTACTTGACAGAGAGAGGAAGGGAGGGAGAGAGAGAGCAACACAGGCAGGGGGAGTGGGAGAGGGAGAAGCAGACTCCTCGCTGAGCAGAGAGCCTGATTCGGGACTTGATCTCAGGACCCTGGGACCATGACCTGGGATGAATGCAGACACTTAACCAACTGAGCCATCCACGCACTCCCATATTTTTTGTCTTAATGTGAAAATTAGAGTAGAGTGAAAATAACTCCCATATTATCACACACCTTTTAAAGTGTTTTAAAAAATGCTACTTAAATACTTAAAATTAAAAATTACATTCGGACTCCAGAGGAGACTGCTTAATAATTTTGCAGTCAAAATGTGTTTCAAAATTGTAGCCAAGACAATATTTGCCATAGATGACAAGCACTGGGTTTTGTTTGGCTTAGTGATGCTCTTGAAAGCCTCTCACACAAATATATAGGACACAAGGTATGAAAAATTATTTTGTGATTTTTAGGGGTACAAATTTGTATCCCTCCAGGGGAGACATTACTTTTTCAAGGGAGAGGTTGAATATAAAAGAGTGATTGAAAAACAATGAATGGAGGCTTCACCACTTGTAGAAACACAAATGCAGACAGAGAGGTGAACTGTATTTTCAAAGCAAAGGAAAATATTCACACTGTCGGTGGGTGGAATTTACATAAATCTTGATCAAATATGCATTCTCTATCCTAAGTTTAAGACTTGGGCACAGCACACAGCCTTTTTAGATGGAGTGTTGGTTCTTTAAAATAGCAGAAAAGAGAGGTCAGTAGCTGCTGAGAATGAGCACACACGCAAAAAATAAACATTCAGACATGGGGAGGTCTAGGCTGAAGAGAGAAATTGCCTTCTGTGAGACCTCATTTGCTGGCTATCATGCTGGTGCTCCAAATACAGAGGGTGGCAAGCAGATTGAGCCTTTGAAAGTGAGCTCCTTGCCCCAAGAGTGGAAGTAGACATGAAACCAGAACTCTTTGCTTCTTCTTCTGTAATACCAAGTCATTGGGAAGGTCTTGACGACCTCAGTGCACACTATGGCCCTTTTCCTTGAGGCCCAGAATCTACCTTGCCAATTTTCCACGCCTTTCAAAGCATCAGGGTGGTATTTTAACAATTCTCTTCCTTTCTCCTTTCTTTCCTCTTAACTTTGCTGTCCCTTGTTTTCTGGCGTTTTGACAGTCTTCTTTTAGTAATCGGCATCAGAAAAGCTATTTCCTGGTTACATTGTTCTCAGATTCCATTAATCCTTTGGTGAGTATTTAAGGATGCTTTTCCTATTGGAAATTTCTGTCTATTTGCCTGGCAGCAGGAGAGATGACGTTTCCAAGATTCTTTCTGGCAATTCTGACACGATTATAGCAACATAAGATCCAGTGTCCCAGTGTGTATCTACTTGGTACATTCATTGTCCCAGTGCTGTGACATGAGACTCAGTTTTGTTTTTTTTTTCAGACACTCCCTGCCTCTAGTGTCCTTGGCTAAAAGTCAAGGGCAGCTTGTTCAACAGGGTATCAGGATATTAGGTTAAACTCCTTAAGCTGATCTGGATATACTAAGCTTAACTCACATCTATGTGCAGCTCTGTCCTTCACGTCTCCAAGGACAATCAGCTACCCTCAATGCCCATGACTCAGTAGGATTCCATGCTACTGGCCTGTAGTGATCTCCCATTGTGGGTTCTTTCTCTCTTCACCTAGAATTCAACTCCTGTCTTGCCGTCCTCAATACTCTGAAGGCACACATTGGTCACAGATTAGCTGTAGTACCCACGGACCTGTTCATTTTAATTGAATTAGTGCCCAACATTTAAAGATCAGAAGATTTCACAGAAAAGTCATATTTTTTGTTTTTTCACTGAAACCCAAGCAAGACAAAAGAGAAGATCTAGTGACCTGGGCTAATTTTGAAACACACCTGGAAGGAATGCCTGGAGAGTGTCTAATCTGTTCCCAAAGTTGATCTACCTCCCTTCTTCCTGCACTCGGTCCATCCTTTGTACCTTGAACTAAAAATGGGTAATTCCATCCCATCTTTCTCATTTCTTCTCCTCTCATGTGTGTTCAATCTTTTGTTTAATTCATTAAATTTTTTTTCCCATTATCATAGCTATCATTTTGAGAAACTGTATTGGGTTCTTTTTCAAACTCTTGACTGTTTTGACCATTCTTTGTAGTATCAGATTCTTTTTTTTTTAAATGCATTTTCATATTTTTAATTCCTGAAATCTTGAAAAATAGTTATATTACCCGGTGAGCCTTAGGACTCCAATATCTGAAGACGTTGTGGTTCTGTGTGTGCCTTGATTTGTCCCTGCTCGTGGCAGCTTGACTGGTGTGATTTCTCTGGGGCTCTGGTTGAAGGTGACTTTCTCCCTAAAGGATTTTTATCTGTTCCTGATTACCACCTGGCACACCCCCAGTCTGAGACCACGTTAAGGTCTCTTGAGGTTTCTTGAACCACAAAGGTATTCCTGATACTGAGGGGTCCCAGCTGGATGTGGTGGATAGCATGGGGGTCACCTACACTGGGCTATACTGACTCCTGCTTGTCTCCTGAGCTACGTTTACTGACTCGGTCAAGGCTTTGGCACCTGTTCCCTGACTATAAGTGACATTCTGTGATTGTGGATAGCTGAGTCATTTCAGACCAAAACACAGCAGTTTGTCAGTATCGTTGAGTAACAATATTTGGATTTATGATTTGTCCCTGATTTTTGTGGAATCTGGGGAGGAAGTTTGGGTTTCAATGGTTAAGACTGGTCACATAGCTAGAATTTATCTATTAGAGACCCCACCACAGACAGTTCCTGGTACCAAGATACCCAGGTGCCTCACCCACTGGGCCTCCCATCCATAAGCACACAAATACACACAAGCACACATAGTAGTTCCTGTTACCACCCGGAGACAAGGCTCTCCTAGGAGACCCAGGCATGGAAGGACAAAAAGGCTGAGGCCTGCGGTCTCCTGACCCCTTTCCATGCACGTCCTTCTGCTGCTGCTGGTGTGCTGAATCCTTTGTCAGCTGTTTTGTGAGTGTAAACTGAATCTTGTGAGTTTTTCCAGCAGTGAAACACCCGAGGGGTGTGTAAGAAACACACTGGAGGCTCCTCCTGGGGTCCCCACCTTGTTCAGGCTGTTTCACTGTCTTCCCAGAGCTCTGAGGAGCTGAGGAAGGGAAATCTCAGTGTCTTTCATGGTTTGCTGCAAACACACTGGGCTCCTCCCTTCATTCTGCTTCTCGATTCCTCTGAGGACTCCTTACTTCCTATCCAGGTCATGGATGTCTTTTATCCACAATTTTTTTTTCTTTTCTTTCTTTTTGTTTATTTGAGAAAGAGAGTGCACAAGCAGGAGGGAGGGGCAGTGGGAGAGGGAGAAGCAGGCCCCCCACGGAGCAGGGAGCCCAACTCGAGACTCAATCCCAGGACCCCAGGATCATGACCTGAGCTGAAGGCAGACTCTTAACCAACTGAGCCACCCAGGTGCCCCAGAATTGCTTTCACAAGGGGGACCTTATTCAGTGCATCCAATCTTCTAAACTGCCAGAAACAAAAATCTCCAAGTCTTTGTGTGTGATACACACATGCGAGGGATATGTATGTGCGTACATCTCTACACCTCTGAACACACACGTTTTCATATGTGCCTAGACAGCCCAGCCCTGACGCTTTGCTGTTACTAGAGGTGTTCTCCTTTCTTTCCCTCCACTTTGCCTCTTTGCGCTATGTCAATCAACCGCCTGCTGCCTGCAGACCACCTGTGGCTTATTGCCCATTTTGTAGATAAAGTTTCCCCAAAACTCAGCCACACCCAGTTGTTTCTGGCTTGTCATAGTGTGCTCTAAAGGCTGATTAGGAAGCCACAAAGATCTTCTGGTCCACAAAGCCTAAAATATCGACTGTGTACCCCTTTATAGAAGGAGACAAGGGCTCCAAAGTGCCTCATTGTTGCCTTCTGCATCTCATCGTTTGGTTTCTGCTATTATTTGGAATTACATAGTGTTTCAAATCGGAGCATGTTCTGCCTACTGTGAAAAGTTCGCGAAGTATCTTCAGGGGAATGATGCTGTGGGGTGTCTCGTATTGGGTGTCAGCATATCCACATCGTGGGTGGGTGTGTATGAAAGGTTCACAGTGACGTCTGACAGCGCTCTATCAGGAATTCATGAAGAACAGGAGATTTTCTGATTCTGGAGAATGGAATTGCTGACCAGCCCGGGACTATACCTGGGCCTCTGACATCAAGAAGCAAGGAATTTGGGGTGTCTGGGTGGCTCAGTGGGTTGGGCGTCTGCCTTTAGCTCAGGTCATGATCTTAGGGTCCTGGGATCCAGCCCTGCATTGAGCTCCCTCCTCACTGGGGAGTCTGCTTCTTCCTCTGTCCTTCCCACCTGCTCCTGCTCTCGCTCTCGCTCTCTCTCTCTCTCTCTCTCAAATACATAAATAGAATCTTTGAGAAAAAAAAACAACAACAAGAAGCAAGGAATTAAAACCACAGGGTCAAGGAGCCAAGCAGGAGGGAGAGAGTGAATAAGGCTATTTCTTAACCAGCCTTGGAGAAACCTATAGAGATAAATCTGACTCCGGGGTCTTACTGCAGCCCAAGTAATGGTGAAGTCCAGGAGGGGCCGGGCTTCCAGGCCAGGTGGAGAAGAATTCAGCTGAGTGCAGCCACTGCTTCTGTTCCAAGGGGAACACCGGGCAGAGAGCCCTGGGTAGAAATCACCTCGCCTTGAGGACCGGGGGATTGGGGCTGAAGACCCTCTAAGGCACACTGTGCTTCTCTTTTACCTCCTGTGCCCCTGAAACCAGGGATCTGTTTGGAGAGCTTGGGGGTCAAGTGAGGTTAATCCAAGATCTCTCTGAGGAGCTGGGCTGAACGAAACATCCAGCGAAGGTCAGAGCCTGGAGTTTCAGAGTCCTGCTCCAGGTAAGGGGTTAGGAGACTGTGTTTCCAAAGGTTCTGATTTGTGAATGACGCCGCACCCCAGGACTGAGCCAGCATTGGCTGGGCAGCGGCCATTTCGTTGATTGGTCCACAGTCTGTCAGAAGGAGGCTCACGTTGCTTTTTTCTGAGGCTGTGTCATCTCAGTCACCCACATCCATGGGCCGCACATACCCGGAGCTGCCTGACCCGGGGCCGTACACGGCACATACGTGTAACTCACAAGTGACTTTCTCAGGCTGGCCGCGGCCACCCTACCCTCCGGGAAGGCACTTCACAGGCGGTGCTGAATCTGGCCCAGCACGCTCTCCTGCCTTCTTTCCCATGGGTGTTCCTGTCACCACCTGATTTCCATCACCTGAGCGTAAGAGCTGGCTCCTGCTTCTCACAGATTCCATCTTGGGGTCTTCTCATTTGTCACGGGTGTCCTCCATCTCTAAAGAGGCCTGCTTGGTTTCTTGTCCTGCCATTCCCCAGGCATCCTTGGCTCATTGCCCCAGTCAGCTCCCTCCTCCTGCCCGCCACCAGTGCTGTTCTCTCCAGGATAGTCCCAGTTCCTCGAGGTGGCCTGCAAGCTTCCTCATGGTCAGCCCTCACCTGGAACTCCCTTTCCAGGATCACACTCCTCCCTACCTCCTAGCCCATCCCAATGCTTTATTCACATCCTGATGTTCGGGTAGGCAAGCCATGTTCTCCTCCCACCTTACCTGGCTGTGGCCACCATTCCCACACTGGGCTGTCCCACACAGGGCTGTTCTACACCAAATATCCCACTCTGGATGTCCCAGGCTCAACTGTCCCACACTGGGATGTCCCCTACTGGGCTGTGTCACACCAAGCTGTATCACACTGGACGGTCCCACACTGGAATGTCCCACAGTGGGCTGTCCCACATTGGGCTGTTTCACACCGGGCGGCCCCACACTGAAATGTCCTACATTGGACTGTGTCACACCAAGCTGTCCCACACTGGAATGTCCCACACTGGGCTTTCTCACATTGGACTGTGTCACAACAAGCTGTCTCACACTGGGCTGTCCCACACTGGAATGTTCGACACTGGACTATCTCACACTGGAATGTTCCACACTGGACTGTGTCACACTGGAATGTCCCACACTGGACTGTGTCACACCAAGCTGTCCCACACTGGAATGCCCCACACTGGAATCTCCTACACCGTTCTTACTGGGCTGTTCCTCACTGCACTGCCCCACCCCGGGCGGTCCCTCACTGGACTGTACCCACTACACCTGCACTTGACTGTACCACTCTGGGCTCAGGTGTCCGGCAGCCTCATTTGTTTGGTCTTCCTTAGACCCTGTGCTGGAACACAAGCTCCCTTTGGGCAGGAGTCTTGGTTTTATTCATAAATCAATTCCCTTAACACAGAGCAGCACTTAGTCCAGAGAGGATGCTCAATAAAATATTTGCAGGAAGAAGGAATTTGAAAGGGTTTTTCTTTGTAATCCATTACAGTCCCTAAAAACCTTTCCTACCAGTAAGTTTTCCCTCTGTTCAAATTAAATCCCTCTGCTACAAAGCCAGCATTTCCTTGTCTGGGTTTCTGATGCAACTGGCAAGCCAATTAGGCTCCTGTTGCCATTAAGAACAGTAACCTGGATTCAAAGGATTCAGTGAGTCTTTGCTGAAGATTTTTTTCTCATCTACTCTGAGTAATCTCCATGTCTTGAATATTTCTTCAGAAACTTTTTACTACTTTCACAGACTAATCTGGAAAAGGCCCACATTAGGCAGGCGGTTTTTGATGTTTACAAAATATTACAAGGTTTGGGCTCTTCTCTTTTAAAATCTATAAGGTTCTGGAAAGCAGCTTGAAAGCAAAGGCTGGTGGAGCTCAAGTGGGCTCATGGTGTGCTTTGGGCTGGGAGGGTCTATGATCCTGAATGCTGGTGGTTTTGGGTATGTTTCTAATGAGGATCATCAGGGAATAAAGTGGCTTCATCCTCTCCCCCCCCCCCCCGTTTCTAATGAGAATCATCAGGGAATAAAGTGGCTCCATCCTCTCCCCCCCACCCCCAATTTGGTGGAAAGCTCTTTGTCGGCAAATTCAGCCTGTACAGCTTGTCCTCTCAGTTCTGGCTCAAGACCAGGACTCTGTCCCTGAGAGAGGATTGTTCTCATAAATGTTGAAACTAGGCAAGAAAAGGCAACACCCCATCCCATTTCTCTACCCTGCCCATCCTCCTGGAAAGGTGTAAGGGATAGTATTTTACTGGGGAGCAAAACATCTCCCGAAATGCAGTGTCCAAGACTCAAGATGCCTCAAGAACTGGGGCCCTGAGCTGCTTTGTTGGAGCTTGTTGAGAATCTCAGGGGGCATTGGTATGGAAATGGTGCCAGAACTTGTTTGTGCTATTTACCTGTGGTGGCAATGAAGGGGTATCAGGATGGCCAAAACTCTACTGGACTTCTCCAGTGGACAGTCTCCTTCACTCTTTCTCTGTCTCCTGGATTCCACTTCCATACTAAGCCTGAATAATCTTTCTAAAGAATAATCTTTCTAAAGCCCAACCAAGACATGTCTCTGCTTCATAGGCTTCAATACCCCTCGTGATGCCCAGACTTAAGCTTGTGCTCTATGGCGCTTTATGACCTGTCTGGTCTCTCCCTGACTGGCTTCCCTTCTGCCCTCAGCCTACTGCAGACATGGGCTGCCAGGGGCCTCAGAGTCTGCAAACTCCTGCTTCTCCTGCCCAGCCCCCTTCCTCACCTTCCTCATTGTTTCTCATGTCCCATGTCCTTCTCCTATTTTTCCTTACTGGACTAAACTCTATCCATCCTTTCAAACAACACTTATGGGTCTCCAACTTTCTGCCCTTCTTGCTTCTCAGCGTCATTAAGAAGTGTTTGTTCACTTATAAGCGTTTACTGATTGTCTGCTACATGCCAGGTGTTAGAAACAGAGCCAAGGCAAAGACTCAGACTTCGCCCTTAAGGAGCATGTGGACTGGATTGCCAAGGGTCCTGCTCCTAGTTCATGAACTGCAAGGAGTGAGAAAATCGACAGACCATCCCTTGTATACAGGAAGCACTTAATCATTACAAGCTGAATTTTGTTTAAAAGTTAGAAATGAAATATGAGCTTTTCGAGTCATAGGACTACACCATCACTCATCTATCAAAGCATGATATTCCCTTTATGGTGAACAGAAATGCCAGTGTGATTACATGTATTTATTAGTGTAATGTGCTGTTTTGCCAGCATCTCAGGTCTAGCAGGAACAAAAATGGAAGTTTTCTCCAGCATGAACATTTCGCCATGCCCTGCAGAAAACCTCCCATTCTGGGCTCAGAGGGAACACTGAAAGTTTGGAATTTATGTTTAGTGTTATCCTAATGGTATGCCATAGTTGCTATGGAAATGGTGGTATTGTTTATTATTGAATGAAGAGAAAAAATGAGTCCAATAAGATAAATCTATAATATTGATAATTGAACAATCTTGGAACATGGTGATTTTGTTTTTTCTTCTGCATTTGTCAGAAGCAGATTGAAAAAAAAACCTTCCAATTAGTGGAAAGCCACATTGCGTTTGTGTATCTGCTGGCCCCGAGAGGTAATTCATTTCTGATAATAAAAAGGAGCATTACCTAATTCAAACTTTTATTATGCTGGTGGATCGGGCAAGCATAAAATGCACCTCGGCAAATAATTTATTGACCATATGATAATGAGGGAACATGCCTAAGCTGCTGGAAAGTCCTCCTCAGTCCACAGAGAATGATACGGAGAATTGATCACTTTCAGGGTGTATGTGCTAAAACGGGAAATGATCCGCTTAGCAGTCTGTGTGTTCTCCTCCATAGCTAATAGAAACTTTGTTGCACTTATACTCAGTGGCGGATCAAATCTCAATTTTAAAAAATTTCTGTCAACAGTCATTTGTCAAGCTCAGTAAGAAGAGTGATAAAGGCTAGAGAGATTCAGCATTACTAAAATGGCACCAGTGACTCTCAGAAAACTGGGGGGATGCTCGCTGACCTCACATAAGGCTGCCGGAAAAGATCTGAGGACCAAATTAAATGGTTGGATTTGAACCATTTGAACTGGCATGGCCCAGCTCTGCAGAAAAACAACTCATTTAGTTTTGGCTTTAATCTTTGGAGAGAAATGCTCTGTATCCAGTGATAATGATGCAAAGCCTATTCTGATCTTTTCAATAGCCCCATTTTTGGCAGGGCTTCCCAATTTGGGGGGCCAATTTCTCCCAGTAGAACAAGAGGGTGGATGAGGTTCTGTTGTTGCACAACTTGGTGGCTTTATACATCAACTATTTTATTGTTCACTATTCTGTAAGTAAGGGATTCGGGGAGAGCCAGTACTCATCTCTGCTCCAGGTGTTGCCAGGTGGGCTGGCATCTTGACTGGGAATGGAGAAGCAAAGATGGCCCCACTCCCACAGCTGGGCTTTTGGTAATGACTGTCAGTTGGGGTGCCTTGGTTCTCCTCCCTGTGTCCTTTCTCTTTCTCCAGCGTTTCTTGCTCCCCATGGCCTTAGTCTGTGAGGATACTGGACATCATTACTTGGCAAGAGGACAAAAAATGAAGGTGCCATGCCTCTTCACAACTAGCTTGAGAGGTCCCACAAGTTCCCTTCTGCCACATTCTTTTGGTCAGTGCATGTCACAGGGTCAGTTGGGGTTCAGGGAGAAGGGGACTAGACCCTTTCTTGGAAGAGAGAGCAGCACATTCACACTGCAAAGAGCATGAGGAGTGGAGTTGGGAGGTGGTTTGATGTGGTGATCTTAGGAGACAATCTACCATGGGTGGGGAGACTATAATCACTTTTGAATGTTCAGCCAGCCTTGGAAGTCATTGTTGTGCCCTTTTATCATTGTTGAGCCCAAGCAAGTTGCCTATTCCCCAGCAACCCCATTGTCCAAAATTTGGTTGTCACATATGCTATGGACACCAGAATAAGCTAATATGCTAGCAAGGTGTTTCAATGGACAGTCAAGGTCCTCACTGATCATCTGGCTTCCACACTCATCTGTCTGGTGTAAAGATATCTCTCAAAGAGACACCTGATTAAAACCAAATTTACAGTATTGAAGCCAGACAATAACGGAGCTGAATGAAGTCAGTGTCTAAATATCTTCCGGAAAGACTCGAGGGAGCTGTCTTGCTGGATGGTTAATACTGAGGCATTGTTTCATCCCCTTAGGTTGGACAAACCTATGTCAATTTTTAAAATACCTTAAACATTATCATTAGTTTCCATCAGGCAAACTGTTTATTTTAGCCCTGCTATCATTTCCCAGTATCACTCTTATTGTCAATGAATGACCCTGGGAGATCTTCCATGGTTGCCTACCAAAAGCTAGCTGAAGCCAGGGGCTACTCCTATCCCTAGAAGCGGGGGGGGGGGGGGGGGGGGGGGGAATGATCAACTTTCCAAAGGACAAGGGACACTGTGAAATTCTAATACTAGAATTGAGTACTTGTGCATCATCGAGTTCCTTTGTCTATGAGTCCCAGGCAGCAGCCTTTAGGTATTTTCCAGCTCTTGCCAGATAAGAATACTGGTCTGTTCTTACTGGTAAGAAAATCAGCTCTTTCTCCCAACCAAGACTGCTATGGAAAACAGAATACACCGGGGTACCTGCAAATTTGTAGGAACATTTTGACTTTTTTAGGGCTGTTTATTTTCATGACCAACCCTATGCATTCACTCATATGTTCAGACAACAGCATTACTCAGTAGATGCCACAGATCTTGACCTCTGGGCCAAGGAGTAAGTATGTGACCTGGCTAAATAGAGGGCATTATCCCCCAGCAAGAGTAATTCCAAGGAGAAGTTATGTGACTAAAGTGGAGCAGATCAGTCTTGACACTGGAAAAAAGAAGCTCTGACTTACTGTATGGTTGCTGGTGGGTCATTTACCAGCCTTACAGAGAAGGTCCCATGTCTACAGTAGGAGACAACAAGGACAATACACAAAAAGGAAAGAGACAAGCAGAGATGAGAGATGGCAGAGAAAAAGTTGGTGTCAGGACTGAGACCCCAGCTGTCATCCTGTAGATCCTGGGTCATGAAGGTCTTTCAGTTCTGTGAGCCATTTAGCTCCTTTCCTTGCTACAAAAGCCAATACCTTCCTTTTGTGCTTATCAACCTTTCACCCTATAGAATTGCTATGTTTCAAAGAACACAGTTGACTCCTGGGTTTTTATTTCCACTCCATAAGGAAGCACATGATGGTTGCATAATATTGTGATTATCCTTTGTAATAATATTGCCAGAGAGAAATATAAAGATTTTGTAGGCTAAGTAGATTATTATCTCATTAAAGTTAAAACATATGTAAATAAAATATTTGTAATGCAAATATCTCCTGGCTTGATATCTCCTGTTGCTGATTGCATTTTAGCTGCATTGATATTTCCCATCCCACGTGTCCTTCTACAATGTGACCTTGACACTTCATCTATCAAGATGGGTGGTCCATGTTTCCTTCCTTTGGAGCTGGGCAACCTAGTGTCTCATTAGTAATCAACAGAAAGTGGCAGAAGTGAGGCAGTGTGACTTCTGAGGCTAAGTCATCATAGCAATGTTGTTCTTGTTAGCTGGGACACTTTTTTTTTTTTTTTTTTTTTGAGCACTGTCCCAGCAGGGAGTAAGACCGAATACCCTGAGGCTACCACACTGTGAGGAGGCGCAGGTCAATGGAGAGACCATGTGTGGGTCCTGGAGTTGATAGTTCAAGAGAAGATCCCAGACGGAAATCAGTATCAATTATCAGACACATGGATGAAGACCCACTGTGGTGATGCCAAGCTCCATCCAGTCAGCCTCAGCATATTATTTCTGGGAGGTCTGGAAAGGGTCTCTTGCGTGTACTCACAAACTGGACTCTGCTGTTGTCACAGATCCATCCTTGTCACTGTCTTTCTCCTCTTGTTTGTGACGCTGCCTGAGATTTCCTATCCTTACCTTTGCCCTCCCTCCACTCTCATTTCAAAGTCCTTGTTGAAGAAGAATGATTCTAAAGCTTCCAGTATTTTGTAATTCCAAGGCTGGTGAAGGTTCAGTGTTGGGACATGAAGAGACCCGTGTCCCTAATTTTTGGTCACACTTTGTCACCTGGGCTCCAGAGCAGCTCAGGGTGACACAAAGCCCTTCTTTAGCAGTTTCACGCCAGCCCTGGTCACCATGATTTCTTCAATAGCTCTTAAAGAGCACTTACTGTGGGGCAAGGGCTATTCTAAACACTTCAAGAATATTAACTTTACTTAACTTCACAACAGCTCCATGAGTTTTGTTTTGTTTTCACAGGTGAAGATACTGAGTGGGAGTAATTTTTCCAGGATCACTCAGCCTACAGTCAAAGAGCCAGGGTTTAAATCCAGGTGGTCTACTCAAATGTCCATGCTTTAAAAAAAAATTATTTATTTGAGAGAGAGAGAGTGCACACCTGAGTGGTGGGAGGGACAAAGGAAGAGGGAAAGAGAGAATCTCAAGCAGACTCCCTGCTGAGTGCAGAGCCTGATGTGGGGCTTGATCCCATAACCCTGAGATCATGACCTGAGCCAGAGAAGAGAGTCACTTAGCCACCCGAACCACCCAGGTGGCCCCAAAGCCCATGCTTTTAACCATGGTCTCTTATGGGTCCTTGGTGGCTCTCATCCAGTCAGTGTGACCAGGGAGAGAACAGAGGCCACGCTACCTCCTCCACCTTCCTTGTCTCTCTTACGCCTCCTTCCAGGTTACCTTGCTGGCTGATCAATGTGCATGTGTTGTGTGTGTGTGAGTGAGTGAGTGAGCATGTGCACATTTGCATGCCTGTGCACCCATGTTTTTCTCTACTGTGTCTACTTGAAAGCCGATCATGACTCGCCTGAGTCTGGATGAATGTGGGAGCAGCCGGTGTTTGTTGTAAGAGATGAACAAGCCCTAACCCAGCCAACCTTAAAGGCATCTGGGTTTTTAAGAGCTTTCCAGGCTCTTTGATGAAACCTATCAGGCCAGACTAATGATGCTGCTGTTTGCCATTCATTCTCATCGGGTTTAATGAAGATAAAGGGGCTCTCTTTATGTGTCCAGTTGGGCTTAACAAATTAACCAGGCTGCCAAAAGGGTACATGCGAACAGAATATTTGTCCTCATAATGTTCATTAGGAGGGAGAAAGTTAACTAACCTTTTTTGCTGTGTTTCTTTTCCCAGGGCCCAGGGAAAGCTGCGAAGCTGAAACATCGTCTCTAATCTTATTTCCGATGGGCCTTTCCCTAACTTCTCCTTTTATGATCTTTCCACAGATGTTATATTGAATCAGTATCATTATGTGTTTAAAAAAATATTATGCTCTGTGTCTCAGAGCTAACTACCCAGAACTAAATATTCTGGCCCTTTTCAGAAGATGACAAGCGATTAGAGATTTGGAAAATGTGGCGGGATTGTTTGCTTGCTCCTTGTGTCCTCTCAGCAGCTCCTTGTGAATGAAACAAAAACAGCAGTTCTCAGATTTTTGCTATAGGTTTATGGTATGACGATGAACAATTCTCTAAGCCAGATTGCAAAAATGGCCCCCAATTCTGCCCTTTCCTGAATGCACGCCTCTTTGCAATGTTAATTTTGTCCCTCTTCTCATTAAGGGGGAAGCCTGTACTTTGCACCTTGATGCTGGGCTCAGACATGGGCTTTGTTTTGTTCCATGAGGCATTAGCAGAGGCTTGAAGGGAACTTGTGCTCTGGGGTTTGCTCCCTCTGGCTGCTCCCGGAATCTTGAGACCCCTGTGTTACCTGGGCTAAGGTAGCAGATGAGCCAAGTGCATTGGACTCAAGTAAACCAAGTCCCTGTTGAGTTAGACTTTTGTAAGCTCAGACTATCAAAACTGGGAAGGGACACCTGGGTGGCTCAGTCAGTTGAGCGCTGGCTGACTCTTGGTTTTCACTCAGGTCATGATAATGGGTCCAGCCCCACGACCGGCTCTTCACTCAGCAGGGAATCTGCTTGAGATTCTCTCTCTCCCTCTCTCTCTCCTCCTCACCTTCTCTAAAATAAATAAATAAGTCTTAAAAAAAAACCCACAATAAACCTGGGGATAATTCCCATTTGAAAAATCAGTTATACAACATGTAACCATATTCATGAATATCTAGCAGACTGAATAAAAGTAATTTAATAGAATTGACATAGTCTTATCATTTTTTAAAAAAGATTTTATTTATTTATTTGACAGAGAGAGACAGAGGGAGTGAACACAAACAGGAGGAGCAGGAGAGGGAGAAGCAGGCTCTCCACTGAGCAGGGAGCCTGATGCAGTACTCGATCCCAGAACCCCAGGATCACGACCTGAGCCGAAGACAGACACTTGACAGACTGAGACACCCAGGCGCCCCTGTCATTTGGGTTCTTTTCCCCAACTAGCTGCCTCCATCAGTGTCGGGATACAACAAGTTAGTTACAAAATGAAGCACAAGGTAGTATTACTCAGCCATCAGAAAGGAAGAATACCCAGTATTTGTATCAACATGGACAGAGCTGGAGGAGATTATGCTAAGTGAAATAAGTCAAGCAGAGAAAGACAATTATCATATGGTTTCACTTACTTGTGGAACATAAGCAATAGCATGGAGAACATTAGGAGAATGAAGGGAAAAACCAAGGGAGAAAAATCAGAGGGGGAGACGAACCATGAAAGACTATGGACTCTGGAAAACAAACTGAGGGTTTTAGAGGGGAGAGGGTGGGGGGATGGGTTAGCCCAGTGATGGGTATTAAGGAAGGCACATTTTGCATGGTGCACTAAGTGTTGTTATACGCAAATAATGAATCATGGAACACTACATCAAAAACTAATGATGTACTGTATGGGGACTAACATAACACAGTAAAAAAAATTAAAACAAAACAAAAACAAAAACAAAGCACAAACACCCAACATGACAGGGCAAAGGTGAAGTAAGTCATCTAGGACCAAAGGGGTTTCAGCTGTTCACTGAGTACTTCTGATCTATTTAATAGGCAAGGAAATTCAGAAGTCTGGGAGAACACTAGGTAAAAAAAAAAAAAAAAAAATTACAATTAAAAAACAAACCCAGAAAGAACAAAAACATTAGTCAGAATAGTCTTGAATCCAACTTCCATGAGGAGGAAGTTTGCTGAAGGAGGCCATCCAGACTGAACCCACTTGCACACCTCATTGTCTCACATAACATTCAGATCTTTTGTGTGGAACTGATTTACTGTCTTTAAAACTTGTAGAAACCCTGGGATTATAGGCAGTAGGGAAAGGTTGCTCAGCTCGTGCAAAAGCTCAATACAAAAGAAAAATAAAAGAAAGGAGACTTTGCTCCCAGTTTGGATGGTCTCATCTGCAGCGTCTCCCATGATGGGACACAAGGACAAAGAAGGGAAGTGGGCTGTCTGAGAAAGTCATGTGTTCTCAACCATTTCCTTCCAATCCCACCATCTTGTCCTGGTAGGATAGGAAAACAGCTCTTCACAGTGGCTTTACAAATGTGTTTCTGGATTTTGTAGCTATCAGTATGCTTCCTAGTTACACAAGTGTTTTGATTTTTGAAATGTAGCTCATTTGCAAGCTTTGTAAGTTTGGAAATTATTTCCACATAAAAATATTTTAAAATGTTGCTCCATGGAAAATACGTTAAAATATTCATTCTAATCGGTAGTTCATTGAGAACCCCTTTAAGTACCCACTACTGAGCTGGTCACCATTGCAGATAATAATAATTAGTAAACAATAACTCTGCTTCTTAGGTAAGGTTGATTCCTTTAAGAAGTTGGTATTACTTATACTAAACTTTTTTTTTTTTTTTTTTAGGTTCACAATCAGTCATAAATATTTTCAACATAGAGATTTGATCTTAGCTTTGGTGGCTTTAAGT
This sequence comes from Mellivora capensis, assembly GCA_004024625.1. Taxonomy (NCBI): domain Eukaryota; kingdom Metazoa; phylum Chordata; class Mammalia; order Carnivora; family Mustelidae; genus Mellivora; species Mellivora capensis. The sequence continues at coordinate 25,363 of PISX010024553.1, forward strand.
TATCATCATATCATGAGCCAAAATGTTGCTCAAGGACTTTGCTTTTTCCCAAGGAACAGTTATAAAAAAGCATCTCCAAATAACTTCTCTTTGCCAGATCTTCAAGCCCTTGATGCTTTCGTCTCTAGGAACTGTATCCAAAGAGAATTTGCCTGGAACTAGGTTTTTGTCCTTGTTGTTTTTTCTCTCTTCTCTGGAATTTCAAAACTTCTATGCAAGGAAGCTCAATGCCCTCTATGGGCTTTATAATGCATTAAAATTCCTCTTTCACCATCTCACTTATTATCTGCAATTACACGGCACCGAAACAGTAGAAATTCCTCGATTTACCATGATAGGCTAATTTTGATGATTAACCGAGGAACTGTTACATTTTACGTCAATGCTCCGCTGTCATTATGGAATTAGTACTTACAGCCCTGGCTGGGGAGAATTCTAATTAGACCAAAGGGCTTGGGTGAAAATAAGGCAGGCGTGTCTTTGTTTCTAAAGTAGCTGGGACTTATAGGCTCTAAACATTGATCTTAAAATCTGGCATTTGAATGACTTTCCTGGAGATTTCAAAATGAATCTTGTGTGCTTTCCAGCCTCTGGCAGATCCTGGAATGGAAACAGATGACAGAAAGCCAATTTGCACCATGCCTCATCGCTGAGAACTATATTGAAGCTCATGTTGTAAGTTATATAATAACATGGACCAGAGAAAGCCATGCCCCTTCCGAGAGAGAATTATTTACAAGCACGAGGCTCTAGGCAGATGGAAAAAGGGATGGAACATACGGAATTCAGCGCTGTTTTTCTTAACGCTCCTCAGGTAGGTTGCTTCCGGGGTGTTCATTGAATGGACCATGTGAAGAGGGATTTAAACATCAAATAGTGGTCAGAGAAGAAAGTCTTATAGTGCTTTTTTACTGAGAATTTTATGATTTTTCCTTTTAGCTCTTGAAACCCAGTTCTCATTTTCAGTCCATGGCCAACATCCGTCATTGGAGGAAAACAAAATTATGTTTCTTATTAAGATTTCTCATGACCAAGGGCAGACGCTCTCCAATTCCCTGCTGTACTCCTCCCCTCAGTATTCCCCTCCCATCCCAAGATATTCTACCGGAAGGACTTGTGACTCTCAAGGCATGTCAGGGAGTTAGCCTTCTGGGAACAGCTTCTGGCCAAGGACATACGCAAGCTGGAGGGTCAATGCCTCCATATTCTCACACCTCAGGTGGGACCCATCTGAGGTATGTTTCATACTGTGAGGTCCCCAGGGGGATTAAGCCCCAGCTGCCCAGAGCGGAAGTCTATTCATTGCTTCATTCCATATTGGCTTCTTGCCTCCTTGGTCTCACTTCCCTACTCTGCTACACCTACTTCTGAGGTGCAGTACCCAAACTAGCTCATATACTCCTGTGTCAGGGTTTGCCACTAGAGGAACCCAACTAAAGACATAGCCTTTAAAAAGAGACACTTAATTGTATTTATTTATCACTCATTCACCATACTTTTACTGCAAGCCCACCACGCTTGAGGTACAATGCTAGGAGCTGAGGAATGAAAGAGAACAGACATGTACCTTCCTATTTCTTAGAAATGACTTAAGACAAGACACCATAAAGAGAGGGATGTGGATTCTCCAATTTCTCCAGCCTAACGATTCCTCCAGGAGCCCCCAGAATGATCTCCTTGTGTCTTCTAAACAGATCATGAAAGGAAGTTGTTACACAACTTCGTTGGCTTTTTTCCTCTGCCCACTGCTTCTTCTCAGTCTTATATCTGTGTTCCTATTCAGCTTTTTAAAATTGAAGTCTAGTTGACACACTGTGCTACATTAGTTTCATGTGTACAACATAGTGATAGAACAACTCCGTTTTGAGTTCTTGAAGATGTTTGTCTTGTTTTTGAAAAGGACTACAGCTTCTTTGAAATGTTTGACTGAAACAAAATATCCATACAGAAAGGTGCCCTTGTAACCCAAGAAGTCTGTCCTCAGACCGCCTGCAGAAGCTCCTTCCTGTTCCCACAAGGGTAATCACTATCCTGACTTCCCCAGCGTGGTTTGCCTTTTCTTTTTTTACTTTAAATGTTCACTCTGACGCTGAAAAGAAATTAAAAAAAAAAAAGAAGGGCCATCTGTACCCCAATGTTTATAGCAGCAATGGCCATGGTCGCCAAACTGTGGAAAGAACCAAGATGCCCTTCAACAGACAAATGGATAAAGAAGATGTGGTCCATATACACTATGGAGTATTATGCCTCCATCAGAAAGGATGAATACCCGACTTCTGTAGCAACATGGACGGGACTGGAAGAGATTATGCTGAGTGAAATAAGTCAAGCA